>JAUEPT010000137.1:0-93251 GCA_030435635.1 Armillaria borealis
CAAAAAACGAGGACAAAGTCGTTAAAATAGTTTACAAATACGTCTTGGCATGCCAGGGTAACAGATTTTGTCTCCTTGTCATACAATGAGCATGCGGCGTAATCATGTGGGAACTGAAAACGGCAAGTTGCGTGATCGTACTTGTAACAAACATCTTCATGTTTGTGTCTCTGCAACAACTCACCACAATATTTCACCTCTTCTTGAAAGTGACGTTTAAAATCTTCCACGGCCTCTGAGGAGCAATCCATCTCCAGGACAGATAAGGGCCTCTTGGTCTTAGGTTGCCCTTTAGGATTGAAATAAATATCTTCCGGCAGGTCGTGACAGATAATATCCTCATAGAAGGCAAAGAAACAATTCTGAAAGTCCTTAGTGTCATCCAATCAACGATGCATATCTGAAGGGTTCAAGCCCCCAAGAAGAATAATCAAGTAATGAACATGGTATGAACCCCGTTCGGTAAGTTCTGTCATGCCGTAGAAGGCTTTCAAATGTCCCAATATCCCCCCATCAGGAGAGGACCGTTTCTTCACAAAGTCCCAGCCAAACAAGAATTGCATCATTGCCTTACACGAAAAGTTGAAGAAATCCAACGCAGCAACTGGATCAGCCGCAAGCCGTAACGCACACCGAACATAATCCACCATGTGAGGGAAGTGCTCATCAAGGTCAACCGCGGTATCTCCTATAACGACCTGAAATATAGGGCTGTTCACCGGATCAGGATTAGCCATAAAATAAATATGAGGAATATTAAAATGAGCACAATACACTTTAATTTCATTCCTGTAAGTAACTTTGGATGCCTCGGACCCGGTAATCTTCGTGGAGATGGTTCTTACTTTCGACAGTAGCGTAAACACCTTTCTCTCGTCGGCAGTCAAATCCAAAGCATGACCTTGCTCTTCCAGGTGATGTGATACAGACCGCAAAGTCTCAGGAGTGACTCCCTCAATGTCTGCAGCCGTCGCAGCGAAATTGCTGGATTTAATAGCAAGGTGAGTGTGCAAATGAGCTTCACAACGCTGAATCATATTCATAGCTATGAATATAAAGGAATTATGCCAACGGAAGGTGCGATCAGATAGATCCAGATACAAGTTCACCTGACTATGAAAACTGACGGGGACCAAGCGTTCCAAGTCCTCGAAACCTCCCTTGCCATAAGGATACAGAGAGGGAAACATACCCATCATGAGGTAAGGATTATTATACTCTCCAATAGCATCCTCACCACAAAAGGCAATAATGTCAGGCTTCTTTCCCAGCGGTCTGATCAGGTCCTTTAACGCAGACAATTGGAAAGTACGTCCTTGGATATTAACAGATTCAATATCAGAGACTCCCATGCGTTCCAACAATGGTTCTTCCAAGACTCCACTGTCTATGTTCAAAATCGCATTGTCCGAGGCAAAGTGGGGTGCGAATCCTGCGGTCTCCTCTTGAAACATCTGCTCTGCATCAGCCGCTTCAAAGTCCGTGACTCGAGCTTCCAATCCGGGAATCTCATCGTTCTCATACAATGCCAAATGTTCTTTAGACAACCTAATTTTCGAATACAGTGGATTGTTGTCCGCCAACCAACACAAAAACACCCAAACCTTCGCCTTTCGTATGTAATTGAATTTCGAAAGGCACGATTTCACCAACTGTTTGGGACCAACGAATACAATACTCAACATACCCTTCACATCTGCAGGAGGACGAGGTAGTTCTGAGGCGGTCGAGATGTAATTCAGATCGTGCGCACAGGTGTTTCCCTTGAAAACTCTAGGTTGATCCTCATGAGAACTATGATACAGATGGGTGACATGACACGTACAACGATAAATGGTGCAGGCCATCTCCTCCACCCAAGTCAAGTCTTGAAATTCTTCTGGCAGACGCCCGCTGATACGCCGTCTACGCGTTCACACCTAGATTTTGCGATTTTGTAACAATACAATTGCATATCTATCCTGTACTAGTGATAATAAAAAGGACTATAGCTGAGGCTTCAAGCTGATAGTTACAGCAGTACACGACTAGTGAAGCCAGGACTTAGATGCAACACCACTAGTGGGTCAAATCTACCAGCCAGCCATACTAGTGACTTGAATACTAGCCGGACTAATTAATATAAGGCCACTAGTAGACGAGTAACGTGACTAGCGCACCAAACAAGAAGCAGAATACACAGATCTCGTGAAGTTCAGTCACTAGCAGACCAATCGGGGCAGAAACACCTAAGTCAGGTTAACTAGTCACGCAGCAATCTCGAAGCAGGACTTAGAAATGAATTAGCAACGGATTAATGTTATGCCCAGATCTGACTAGTGCGATCAGATCTATTACGATCGGCACTAGTATAGTCCGGCTGCGCTTTCGATCACGGCCGACTATGGTTGCGAGCACGAGGATGTGGCTAGTTGTTCATCTCCGGCACTAGTGGCGCGTTGCTGGGTCAAGCACGCGAGATTAAACCACTGGCTGAGCTCCGTGGCTCACTAGTTGTCCAATAGCAATTTCTAGACCGACTATTGCGTGTTTATGTGCGATATTTCGGGTTTAGCCAAGAAATCAGTACCAAAAATACCCCACTAGTGTAGCTGTTTGTGTCGCTTTGTACCTTTCTTTACAGTATATAAGTAGTAGAATAGCCACTCGCACGGACAGGCAAGCCATCCCTGCGATTGCGAGTGACTAACAAGAGTTTAGTGCCCCAATTAAAGGCTTTTGTGCTTAACCTCGACGAAGTGGCTACTAGTCGCTAAGTTACCTATAGAATTGAGTGAATTGAAGTCCCTTTTGAGCAATACTATTGTGTCCTGCAAAGGCCAAGAGTGTTTCGAAGTAATTCTTGCAATTTCTCAAAGTTAAAGTATTATTCTTAGGCCAAGAGTGCCACTAGTAAGCTAGAGTGCAAACTAGTCAAGTGAAGATCACTTGTAGGAAGTAGTACAGGGCCAAGAGAGCCATTATTTCGAAGCAGTCATAGTCCCAACGAGCGCAGTAGCTCAAAACCAAGTCACATTCATTCAATTGTGTCTTACCCACCCCACTAGTGTGAGTAGTACGCTTGTAAAACTCACTAGTAACAAATAAAATGTCTTTTGAACAACCTACCTTGATTATTGAGTCTGCAGAGTGCTTCTATCGTACTCGAAATACCCGAATTCAATACATTGGTGATAGTGTAGAGTGTAGAGAGGTTTAGTGTTGGTTGGAGCTCATTTCCGCCCACTAGTCTTTTGCCACTCGCCGTTACTGAGCACATCACCGCGATATAAGCCGTTGCATAGTGCAAACATAGGCAAGCGCCCTTTTCTCAGCTCAGACTCGCATTCGGTGCACACATGAAGCACACCATCGACAAATCCCTTCGGTTCCAGCATGTATTTCGACAGCATAGGATGACTGATAACATCCTCCGTGTCAGGACGTTCACAATCCGATGCAATCAGCAGATTAAAATGCAAATCCATTACCATTGTGGGTATGTCTACCTCACTGTAACGATTAACTGGCAGAAAGTCTCCATGGTTAAGTTCTCTCGCACAAACAGAACAAGTGTATGCCTTGGGCCATTTCGTCCCTTGAAGGTAATGTCTTGCGCATTCCAACTTTGTTTCCAAAGGAACCACCTGAGGCCATTCCGATGCGACTTGTTCAAAATGCTCAGCGAGACCTTCATCACTGGAGTCATGGGCAACGCGTCGAACACACTGCCAGACAACTCGGCGGTGGTGGTCGTGAATGGGTGGGAGCACAACATTGCAAATGGAAGAGCCAAACTCGCTTTCCATCACAGTGAGCACTGAAAATGTACTCTTTAACTCTACCACAGCATCATAACAATTAAGAATATCGGCAACGGCTGCAGATGGAAGCGCTGTCAACTCTCGCCATCGCTTCAGCAGAGACAGGTGGAGGTTCTCCAAATGACGATTACGAGAGTCACTCACACTTCCAAGACGCCTAGAATGATGCATATGAGAGGAATGCTCAGTCAGTAATTTGTTAGGCAACGTACGAACACGATGGCAAAAGGTAGTATAATCCAGTTCCGGATCCATACTCTGTAATAAATGATTACCGTACATTCTGGGATAGGAAAACGTATGGCTTCGAGGTCGAACGAGTTTAGGAAACATGGCATCACCAAACTCATGCCGGAAGAGTTCAAAAACCATATACTGCCTCCGGTTCAGCATCGGAATCTCTAGTATTCCTCCCATGACGCACAATGCCTCAAGCCCATGTTCTTCCATGACCCAGATACGATGTGCAAAGGTGATGAAACACCTGACAATAAATTGGATAGCGTCGCTCCACATATGAACAGCATGGGACTTTCCAGTGACAGCTGTCATGGATCTCACTGTAATTCCATCAAACAAGTCTGCCAGATCTGCCTCCGAAGCATAAACCCATGACGGATTGCATCCATTCTCACCAGATACATGCCGAGAACATAAGAGCCGAGGGTGGAACCGAGGCGAGGCAATGTCAGATGGGGACAGACATACTCAAAGGTCAATAGACACGTCTTTAACAAAAAAAAATACCCTCACAGAATTCAACGCGAACATCAGACCAGAGACTCTCCCGCTGGAAACAGTCCCGGAGCCATTCACAGACCCATGAAGAGGAACAGAACAGATCAGAATGCATTGCAGGATGATATAATGCATTGTAGTATGTAGGAAAATCACCCGCCACATATTCAGTGCCATCATTAGGAGGGCAGTCGTTGCTATCCAGTACACATGTGACAGTGCATGGCATTTTACATAAAACAAAGGACATGGTTAAATTGGTTACACTGCTGAGCAGTAAGGCAAATGGGTACGCTGAGCAACAAAAGGTCAAAACGACCGGGAACGAAAGAACCGAAACTACAAGTCGCATGTTAGACACCAAACCTAGAACAGCTCAAACAATGCACAGCGAGGTCTACGTCCCAAATGAAGGCGAGCGTCAAGGACTTCAGTCGTTCTTCAAAAGATGAATGCCATCGACAGAGTTGGTTATTGGTACAGTTTTCCTATTGTATTGTAGATGAGCAGTGTCCACAAAAAGTATATTGGTTGGATGCACCCAAAGATTGCTTTTTTAACGTGGTACAGGTTTCCTACCAAACCAGATGATTAATGAACACAGCAGAAATTTTTTAAACGAACCCAAAAGCTGGTTTGTTTCACAAAAGGACAAGATGCACAAATGCAATGGATGTCATAGAGGAGGTGCGACGTGAGACAACAAGGCATGCAGTGATGCTGATATGTCATCACAGTATCTAACGAAGTTGTCAGAGATGTATGGTATATCACATGCATAATCATTACATGAGGAACGGGTGAAACTACCTTATCATATCTAATCTAATCCAAAAGCAAAATTCACACGAACCATAAAAGGAATAAGACCGGGGTAGATTGACCCCTGTACACACTCCACTGGTGAAGTCACGTCACTTTCTCTCTTTTAGACCCTCTGTCGTTTCACTCCTTATCAGTCAGAAAGAATTGGGGATAAGAAAATGAATAAATTGTAACAAAAATTTTCAATTGTTTCTGACAAAAAGGTCAAGTAAAGATCCATTCAACAGTTACAAGGGTATAACCGGATACATATGGTAAAGTTCTTATAAAAAAGCCTAATATTTTGTACTCAAGTCTCAAAAAAGAAATCAAGAACTTGATAATGTGTCATAGACACTCTAGGATGGAATATCACAGGTCCTGATGTCAGCAATCTCTGAAAGAGGAAACAGATGGAACTGTTCTTTGACTTTCCCAAGCATATAGACTAGTGGAAGAAAAGCCTTCTGTTAATATGAAAAGTCAAAGAGAACAAGCTTTGGACACATACCAGCCAGAATTACATCTCTCATCCTGTAAAGCCACTGTTTAACCAGCTGATAGTGAAATTGATGACCATGAAGACTGACTCTTTAAGAAGTCCTGGTTTGGATACCCACATCAGATATACACAGCAAAGCAGTTGAGGAGATAGTTGAGTACAGATGGATTTTGCCATACATTCACCAAGTAATGATTTGTGCTGAACTAGGGGACAGCACACTTGGTATTTGAGAGTAACATGAGATGCAAAGAACAACATACATTGGCTGTGCTTGGCCAGACATCCAAAAAGAAGAAAAAAAGCTCATGCCTCAGGGCTTAAAAATTGTAATCAGTACACTGGCCACAGAGTAACAAATGCTCACCTACCAACTTTCAATATGACTTCATCTGAATCACCTTATAAATGGAGGAGTGGAAGGTACCAGTATTTGAAAACCACAAATAGAGCTTTATGCTGGTGAGTACAATCATGTACATTGAGGAGTCACCACTGGCCACTGATCGCCACATCATAGAATGATGTCTCAAGCTTTGGGAATGTTTGAAAAGGGAAGTACTGATGGAGGGGCCTTTGGAAGCCTTGCTGGGTGAGAGGGATGAGACATTGCTGGCCTATGTGGAAATGGTTTTTGTTCATGCATTGAACTTGATCACAAAATTGAAAAGCTCATTGGTTGCAGAGTGGTCATTTAGCTGTCCTCGATCAAGTGACAAGCTGGAGAAGTACCATTACTGTCACACAGAGCCATGCATGGCCTGTGCACCTCTTTGACTCCCAACAATGCTTGTTTGTGATCTTGAACAACAGGCCATATATCCCTCATGACACCCTAGATGACATGTCAACCCTCAATACTTGTGAATATGACCATGGTTCCTATTGACCCTCCTTGGAAAACTGTGTTATGACGATAAGAAGGTGTTGAAGGAACAAAATATTCATTGGTATCACATGTGCTAAGACTTGCACTGTGAACTCAAAGACTGAGCAGACTTCCTGCATAGCAAGAGGGACAATGAGACCCAGCACAGTTGTGCCAGTTGCAATGAATCTACCAACACCATATGCATCAATACAGCACCACTCAGTGCATTGGGGTTGAAGATGACAGTGCCAAGCTAGTCATACCCTCTGCCTCAGCCTCACCACCAGCTCCAGCAATATCAAGTGGTGTCTCCTATGTGACCTCCTTCATTTCTTGCCTTGAGAACTGGATACCCAGGCTGGTTTGGTCATCCAAGCTGATGGGTATGCTCACCCAGGTTGTGTGATATTAAATCACTTGTAGAGGAAGCCTCAAAGGTGCCAATGACAACAGAGGAGATGTCACAGCTATTATTTTCTTCAGTTTCTTACAATAATAATAACAGTGTTGAACTAAGCTTTGATATCACTAGGACTATGAGCAAGATTATCTCAAATTATCAGTGAGTATTGGGTCCTCGCTCTAAGAGCAGCCTTTTCTATCGGTGGCAGTAGTGGGTGTTGTAGGTAACACTTGTTGAGAACATTATTGATGTGGTAATAATTTCTGGCATTGATTTCTGTCATCATGGTGGAAGGAAGGGAGATAGCTGCCATATGTGTCATGGTCATAGCCTTCCTTCATCCCAAGTGTAATGATCTTAAAATAGTACAATTCTTTATCCTAGTCAGTATGCCTCATACTTAGTCATAGCGACTCTTAGGATCTTTTTTTAGCTAGATATTACTCTTAATGATCTTTCTTGACTCATAGTTCAACTAGTATAAATTGATAGATACTTCAGAATAGACCTTACCTTTTTCTCCCCTAAAACTCTCAAGTGTGAATCCTTAATATTGGACCTGAGTCAGGCCAGAGGAGACATGACATAGGGCTCAGAGTCTAAACCTATCTATCCTTGTATCACACTCAATTCAATACTAGATTCATAATTTTGCTCATAGTATACAGGAATACTCTTGAACAATCATCTATACACCAAAGACATCTTGAACAACATCTTATCCTCATCATCTTGACGACAACTTGCTAGATTAATCAAGGACTTGAGGTGTCAAAGTTAGACACCCACTTCACACCAAGTGTCCTGATGTCCATGAATGGTGTTATTCCTCTCGAAATGACTACCTCTTTCTGCTGCACCACCCTTCCACAAGTAGCTTGGATGCTGTCTACAGTGTTCAGGAGCAACCAAATGTCCATTTGCTGCTACATAGCAATGTTGCTTCATTGTTGATATGAGAATGACCTGTAGATTTGTCTTTTGCTTCTTCTCTACTCATTTTTTTTACCTTGATGAGAATTCAATGTGCATATATACTGTCTGGGAACTGAAGATATTGCTGTTGAACTGCTAAATTGCGATTAGGTGCATCCTTTATGCATGTCTCTTATCGTCTGTTAGAGCTTTCTCTAGGTCTGTATACAATGCTTTTGTTTGTGTTGTGTCCAAAATATGACAGCTTCCAGTAAAGCATACTACTCTGTAAGCTCGACAATGGTTACAAAGATGTCAACAGGCCTAGCAAGGAATCAAGTTTCAGGAGCTTCAAGCTTGGTACATGTGATTCAGTAGCCTGGGATACACCAGCACCTCTTCTAGGATTTCTCATCTCCTCAGTGTCAATGTATGCACTTGGCACACTCTGTGATATCCTGGACCCCAAGAGCAAAAGCCTAAGCAATGAAAAGTTGGCTGTCATTAAGGTGACTTCAGTCTTCCTGGTCTGTAATTTGTTCTATCACTCTTCAAAGCTATTTTGGCACATTTCTAGGCATGTCCTATGTGGATAAATCAATGTCTTGACAGCTCATGGAAGTAGCAAAGCCTGGCCACAACTACAAGTCAGAACAGTGATGGTAGACAGCCACAATTACAGCCTTACAATGCCTCTGTTATTCTCACTAATGATGCAGGCATACTTTAATGAACTTTATGGTAAGCAGAACACACTGTTTATAGTGTGTGAGCAAGATGAGCATCCTTGCAAGTAGCACTGACATTTCATTTAAGCTCTCATATGTTGTTGGATTCACAAAGGTGTTCCCCAGTACATGCCAGAAGGTATGTGTGGTACTGTACCAATGTGCCACCTTCATAATGATGCTTTTAAATGCTTTTAAACTCTAAAAGTACTCCAAGTTGGATGTAGGTATGTATGCTGATTCTATTTCAGTCCATTGTACTAATAGCATGACCAGAAGGAAAGCAAGAATATTTTCCTTCAAGCTTTGATTGGGTCAGTCGCCTCAGAAATTATCTTCATACCAGAACTAATTGTCCCATCAGATTGGTACAAGTTCGACTTATAGAGAATGACTGTTCTTACGTCTGTTGGTATATCATCTTGCTGTTATATGCTGTATCAAATATAAGATCCAGGAAACACAGTGGCTTGCATTGTTGGGGTGGTCCAAGATGCTGGTCCAATCGCAGACTCACCTTGACTGCTGATCACCATCCTTGTACACTGTCCATTCAAGCTATCGGAGGACTCGTCATTTACCCAGAGGACATCTAGAACATATCCCAAAGTTCCTAAATTTGGGATGCTGGTCTTTGAGGGCAATACCTGTCAATTCTAAACTGACATCATGCACATTTGGGTGAGTAAATCCTGTCAATATGTATTTCAGCTAATCCTTGGCCCTTTGTTCAATGTTGCTGTTTTGATATTCTGGTGCAGGCAACTGGTTCCTCAAGCCAGATCATTTCTATTGCAGCAGAGACCTTTCATTCAAACATCAATTTGGATGACTTGGCTCTTCTTTTTCCCAGCAGGAATCAGACTTGAATTTGTCTTCAAGATTGAAAAGGTTCTTTCACATTGCTACCAGTGAGTTCTCATGCTATTTGCAGGGTAGTATACTATTCAACATGCAATAACATTCAGGGTTCAACAGAACTATGCTGATTTTGCCAAGGTGGTACCTGGTTAATCATAATTTCAGTATGAAACTCAGTAGAGATCTGAAGGTGAGTTCAGATCCATTCACAGATATGTGCAATTGAGTCTAATCCTTTTCATTCAACTATCACAGAAAACTGGTTCTATTGGCTATGATACAATGTAAAAATCACTGTCTAATCAAATTCTGTGTCAAAATCAATACTGTCCACTACCAGGCAAAGCTATATTCAAACCCAGTGTCAAATTTTACACTACTGCTGCCCAAAATCCTCACCCAGAGTCCTAGATAGCTCTCAATTAAATCATAGAACACTGGTATTCAAAGTATCAATGTACCTTTGACCCAAACAGCACAACATTGCTGCTCTAATCTCAATTTCCACATCACTGGATTCAAATTTTAAATGCTGACTTTGAATTCTACAAAGTATAGTGTCAAATTCACCAGAAACTCTATCAAGTCCACCTACAGATCAATGTTCCCAGGCTTTGTGGATCCTTTGATGGTGATGGCAGGTGAAAGTCTTATAAGTGGCCATTCAAATTTCACGCTCGCAATATCAAGGTTACGAGATCAATGGCAGGTATTGCTAGGTGAAATTAATACTCACCAGCTATAGGAAATGACTGCTGTATGGATGGTAAGTCCATCTCTGTCTCGCAGAATATAAATATACCTGACACCAATTTTAGAGTGGATTATCACTGGGAGATGGTGGTCAGTCCCTGTTCCTAGCAATTCTCTTCATGATATCTAGGGTACCTGTTAATTGTGGCTGAACACAATAATATTGAGAATTGATTTTCATGGCTCTAATGCCACCTTCTATTTATACCTATTTACTGTGTACCTTACACTTTGATATTTTGTACCTATCTTGACTTGACTTTGAACCACCACTGTCTCTGTTACAATTTTTCCATTTTTCTCTATCTTATCTTGGGTGCTTATCTTATCATGATCTAATCACATCTAATCCAAGCACCTATCTTATCTGGTCATGGCGGCCCCACTTCGCCATCACTTATCGCAATCATACAAGACACCCCCATTGAGCGCATTACAGCTTATGTCTAGACATTCACTTGCAATGTTTACTGACGGACTTGTACACACAGACCGAGTGGACCTTTAATGACCCATTACATTAATAGCATGCATGATGATGTGCTCGGTAACGGTGAGTGACAAAAGACTAGTGGGCAGCTATGAACTGCAACCAACACTAAACCTCTCACAACTCTACACTATCACCAATTGATTGAATTCGGGTGTTTCAAGTACAATAGAAGCACTCTGCAGACTCAATAATCAAGGGAAGTTGTTCAAAAGACATTTTATTCGTTACTAGTGAGTTTTACAAGTGTACTACTCGCACTAGTGGGGTGGGTAAGACACAATTGAATGAATGTGACTTGGTTTTGAGCTACTGTGCTCACTGGGACTATGACTGCTTCAAACTATTGGCTCTCTTGGCCCTGTACTACTTCCTACAAGTGATCTTCACTTGACTAGTTCGCACTCTTGGCTTACTAGTGGCTCTCTTGGCCTAAGAATAATACTTTAACTTTGAGAAATTGCAAGAATTACTTCAAAACACTCTTGGCCTTTGCAGGACACAATAGTATGCTCAAAAGGGACTTCAATTCACTCAATTCTATGGTTAACTTAGTGACTAGTAGCTGCTTCATTGAGGTTAAGCACAAAAGCCTTTAATTGGGGGCACTAGATACTGACTAGTCTGTCACAATTGCAGGGATGGCTTGCCTCCCCGTGTGAGTGACTATTCTACTACTTATATACTGTAAAGAAAGGTACAAAGTGACACAAACAGCTACACTAGTGGGGTATTTTTGGTACTGATTTCTTGGCTAGGCCCGAAATATTGTGCATAAACCCGCAATAGTTGGTCTAGAAATTGCTATTGGATGACTAGTGAGCCACGGAGCTCAGCTAGTGGTTTAATCTCGCGTTCTTGACCCAGCAACGCGCCACTAGCGCCGGAGATGAACGACTAGCCACATCCTCGTGCTCGCAACCATAGTCAGCCATGATCGAAAGCACAGCCGGACTATACTAATGCCGATCGTAATAGATCTGATCGCACTAGTCGGATCTGGGCATAACATTAATCCGCTGCTAATTCATTTCTAAGTCCTGCTTCGAGATTGCTGTGTGACTAGTTAACCTGACTTAGGCATTCCTGCCCCGATCGGTCTGCTAGTGACTGAACTTCACGAAATCTGAGTATTCTGCTTCTTGTTTGGTGCACTAGTTGCGTTACTCATCTACTAGTGGCCTTATATTAATTAGTCCGGCTAGTATTCAAGTCACTAGTATGGCCGGCTGGTAGATTTAACCCACTAGTGGTGTCGCATCTAAGTCCTGGCTTCACTAGTCACATACTGCTGTAACTATCAGCTTGAAGCCTCAGCTATAGTCCTTTTACTATCACTAGTAGAGGATAGATATGCAATTGTATTGTTACAAATTCACAAAATCTAGGTGTGAACGCATAGATGGCGTATCAATGAATAGTATATAAGTAGTGTAGCTCTTGCTGTATATTCTCCAGCTTTGAGCTAAAGTTTCAATACATCAAACTTACTCCCAGACTCACTTCTCACCCAGACTAAGCATCTGACCTTCGATTCTTGGTTAGCAAACTATCTGACACTCATTGGGTGACTGTATGAACATGATACAGCCCTTTGTTTAGTCTTGTTTGTTATACCAGAGTTCGGGTCTAACAGTCTCCATACACTACAACAGAATATACCTGCCCTTTGAGTCAACCACTGAAAGGTGCTAACTATCTATGAGTGTGAAACATGCCTAAACACACTACACACTACACAAACACTTAGGAATTGCGGTTCAAAGGGAGGTATGATATACCTGGTTATGAAGTTTGTACTGTAGATAATGTTCCAGGTAGCAATAAAATAGATTTGGTTCGATGATATATTGCGGGATCACTTCTAAGTTCAGTGTGTTACTGAACACAAACTCAAACTATCATGGAATGACTGCCTGGTGCAGTTTTGGACTGATACAATGCACCTGGTTGCGACTTTAAAACACACTTGACTGTTCTTAACTGTTTCTCAGGTCTGTCTTTCTGTTCTAGCTCATACTGTTTGCTTTCTTAACTGTTCTTGCACACACAAAGTGACCAGGTCACAACAATTCTGTTCCAGGTGAGTCAATGACTCAAAGCTCTTAACCAATTAAAACCCATACTATTCACCTGGTAGCGTTCTGAGGGTCAGAAACCTGATTCCCTGTTAGTTACATGACCTGTATTTGTACTACTCTACTTATCTATGATTTCTAATTCTTTTCCAACTGACTAAGATACTTACTGATCTAACCAGGTGGGTATGAACTCTCTGCCTGGCAGATATGAGCTCATTGCCAGCTACCAGGTTGATCAATTATATTATATTAAATATTCTGTGATTGGATACGTCCACCAGAGTGCCAGGTGCTTACACCATGTGCATCATGCAACCTGGGTGCTCAGTCTACCAGGTAGAATGCCCAATCTTCGATCTAAGCATTAGAACAACCCAGTTCTAAGTTCCCTGGTGACTTCCTACTTACAATGTAGTACATGTGTTGTGTTTCTTACTTGTGTCTACAATGTAATCTTTTTATACTGTGATAAAATGGTAAATTACATGTGTTTTTAAAGGGTGTACACCCAGCAGGCATACTATCTTCCCTCAACTAAAGATTGACTGTCCCAGTCACTTGTAAACACATTTGTTCTCCAGGTTACCAGGTACAATGATTTCTGGATGATTACTTGCTATTTTAGGAATGTTTTCCTACTGGCATGTAGATGGCATGCATCATGGATTTCAATTGAAGTATTTCTACTGTACTTGTAATTATTCCAAGGCATGCTTCCTGGCTTCTGGTGCATGGACCCAGACACCTTTAAATTTCTGGCCTGTTGGGTTATGACATCCACTTCTTGCTTTCTTTCTTTTGTGTTGAGCCTCCCTGCTCCACTTTGTTCTCTCATTCTCATGTCTGGTCACTTTGTTCTCCTCCACTCTGCACTGTCTAAGGCACCTGCTGTATGGGACACAGAACTTGCTGACTCACTGAACAATTGCATGATCTCTGAACAAGTTCAAGAAGCCTATACTTTCCTGGTAAGCTCAACTTTCTTTACTTTTTTATACAAGGCTGATTGCTCCTTTTAGTCCTTGTTTCAAGCCACATACAAGTGTCCCTATCCCAACATGATTGAACGGTTCTTTGCTACCATGTCAAAAATGGCTTATGAGTTGCCAGCACATTTTCAAAAGGCTAATTGGCACACGTGGCAATATGGTCCCACTTTGCTAGCCGAACAGTACCAGGTGGGTTTTCTCTGCTTTCTTTTACTTTCCAGGGGTATCTTTACAAATTTTAACAGAAGGGTGTGTTTACCCTAGATGACACAAAGTTTCTCAAGGAAAAGACCTCTCCTCTGGTGCTGTCTTCAAGTACACAACAAAACCCAAAGAAATGGAAAACCAAATGTTCTCCATCTGCACAGCCTGATCTGACTCTCAAAGTTGGGCCCCCACTCAAAACTGAAAAACCCCAGCGCAAGTGTATGAAACATGAGCCAAATTGGAAAGGATGGAGTAACAAAGCAGGATGACTCCCCCATGGTCTGCTTAGTATTTTGATGACAAGTTATAATTACTACGATTGATTACAAAATAGGCAATGCTGTACAATTAGATTAGATGGACAGCCTCTTCAGCGAGGCTGCCTCATGTGAATGATCATCTCTTATTCCACTTTCTAACTGGCATTGCTCTCTACTGGTACTGAGTTTGGACCAAGTGATTGCCTCCTTGACTGTCAGATTAAGTTCCTTTTGCTAACTCTGTCTTTCAGGGAGATATATTCTTTCAAGTATTACACCAAAGATACTTCAATTGCTTGTTGAAAACACATTGGATTTCTCAATTGAAGTAAAGTTCTCTATGAACCTTACATTGGTGGACACATTGGGAAATCCCACTTCCAGCAATTGAAGATCAACACTCATATAAATCTCCCTACGAAACTCAATTCACCATTGCTGACTTTCCACAAACAGATTCTATTGACAAGCCGTATAGGTACAATGGATGACCATGCTCTAAGCTAGTACTACACATTTTACACCTTCAGAAACTTGTTCGATGAATCATGGCAAACATGTCTACTACAGATAAAGTTGATGACCCTCCACCTAGTGCTAGGAAATTCGTTCCAACGGACGACAGCTCACCTATGGCGCTGTTATGGAAAGAATACAAATTAGGTCCTAACGGTGAAGGATCGGAAGAAGAAGACTCGCATTCTGCTTTGACTAGAGGACAATTTTACAGCCAGACCTTCATTCTCAAGGCACAAGACATCGCGGATGAAGGGTTCAGCCATGAACCGTTGGAGAGGTCAAAAAGGTACCGACTGAAGGACACGTTGTACAAGGAGACGGAGGAATTGGTCAGGGACTTGCAAGGGTTCTTACAAAGAGCCACAGCATTAGTTCCAGGGAGACAGAGGTGTTATCACATCAATCCAGGAGGCATGCTGATGGTTATGTTGAAAGGCTCGAAGGACATCCCAATGGTCAATGTGAGTTGGAAAGTGCTACAGGAGAGGATGACAAGGGGACATGAATTCATGGTCAAGTATGCTACGGAGTACCAAGAAACTGTGCCTCCATCATTGCCGATATCCACTGCTCCAGGGTTACATAGTAGCAAAGGAGCTAGACCCTACATCAAAGCTATGCCGACTCTTTGCGCTACCTTCTTTAATCAGCACCTTATCTGAAGAAGGTCAAAAGAACCTGGGAGCTTTGGAGGTCAGGAGTAATTTGGGCACATTAGAAGGCTGGGAAGGAGTCGTTCCTCTCTCTGAATCCTTTTGGATCTATGGCTCCTAAAATCTCAACCCAGGGAAAATGGCCAGAAATACCCCATCCTTCGACACCAATTCTGATGGCTATGGAATCAGTTGGAAGTTTTGGAACTGTACGACCCCCACCGATAGCTAAACCGACTGCAGGGGGATCAACCAGAAGAGAAGCGGAAGAATTACCGAAAGTCGAATGGGAGACTCCAATACCTTCAGCTAATTCTCCAAGTTTGAGGCATCCTCAACCTAAGGCTTCAACCGCAAGTTTTTTCTCTTCCATAGCAAAGAACATTCCCTACAAGGTTTCTGGTGGAGGAAGTGGTTTCTTCAGTAACCTAGGGGGGCAACAGCAGTCTTGCCCTCCTACTGTGATGCCTGACGATAGCATCAGTCGTGCTCCAAGTCGAGGATCAAAGATTGCTTCAGGGCACATAAATCTTGAGGCCGATCCCAATGATGTATACGGACACCTGTACCCCGATGAAGACAAGGGGGAACATGCAGAAATTTACAGTGAACCTCCAGAGCAGGGAAGAGAGGAAGAAAGACAAAGCGCGCTGATGAACAGGTCCATGCAACAGGAGGAACGATCGAAAGGGGACAGACCCTCAGGTCATAGACACTCAGGATGGCATAGGGAGCGTTCCAGCTCAAGGGATCAGAGAAGAAGTAGATCCCGAGGTAGAAGCTGAGGGAGGGGCGATAGACACCATGAGAGGCGACATGGAGGTCATTGAGGTTCTCCTTCTTCCCCTTCATCGCATTCTTCTTCTAGGTCTTGACGATCTAGATCCTGCTCTTGAAGGAGAAACTCTCCCAATTCCTCCAAGAGAGAATCTAGAGCATGACAGGCTGAAGGTCGTGGTCCATGCGGGCCCAGAGGTCATATGGGTTACATGGGACCAGTCAGGCCTCCGGGGAGGGGTGGAGACAGAGGAAATCAAGGACCCCCTGGACCCCCAGGACCTCCTGGACCTCCTGTCAAGGACAAGGACAAGGAGGTTGTATGGCAGATCCACGGACAGGTCTACAACCAATGATCAAAGGAGAGATCAAACCAGAGACACTGCCAGTTTGGGATGGCAATGCATATACAGCCATTCCATTCTTCTGGAAAGTGCAACATCTAGCGGGTTTGGGAGACAGGATGCCCGAATATCTAGGCCAGTGGTTGTGGAAGAGTTTGAAGGAGGATTCAGAAGTTTATAACTGGTTTTCCATGCTACCGAGCAAGGATCAAGAGGATATGTGACAGTCGCACGTACACTTCTTAACAGCTATCAAGGATTATTTCCTCGGCGATAACTGGCAACAGCTCATGAATGAAGTCTTTGAAAGTCAAAGATTCTGACAGAGGGGCCATGAGAACAAGACTCCGAGGGCCTTCGTGATGAGACGTGCCATGTATATGCGAATGCTAATGCAAGCAAATGATGGGGGAGCTCTGGAGGTCACCATCACAATGTGTAAAGCCCCAATTTCATGGCATCCAATTTTGAATCTAGGGACTATCAATTCAACCAAGGAACTATTGTCTCGAGTTATCAAACACCAGAAAGCCCTGATCCATACCTTCAAGATGGATAGGTCTAACTCTTCCACTATCAATACCGGGGATCTCATAACGGCACTGAGAAATCTAGGCGTCTCAGTGGGAAAACCTTGGTTCGTTCCTCGGACGGCAAATTTAGCTCTTGGAGATGAAAGAGGAGGAGAAAAGGAGAGTGCAGAAACGGGGGAAAATGCTATTGACGACACTTAAGAAGAAGAAGAAGGAGAGGATTGGATGGCCTCTGTTTTCCAGGTCGCAAAACAGCACCAGCAACCGCTCCCAAAAGCATATTACTTTCCAAAGTCAGACACTCCTACAAAATTGTCATGCCCACCCCCGTCACCTTGTAGAGTTTGTGGAAGTGAGAAGCACTGGGACAAGGAGTGTCCTCACTTTGAAGCTTACAAAGAGCGCTTTAGGAAGAATGCTAAGCTGATAGAAAATGCAGATGGAGAGGAAGCTTACCATTTGGCATATGATTGCGCTTTACAGGATTTTGAAGAGGCAGCCAAGTTCAAATGGGCTCGTGACAAGTCTGAATCAACAACAGAGCATAAGACCAATGAAAAGAATTTGGTGGAGATTGAAGCGGTGGAGGATGATGAAGAGAAGTTTTGAAAAGAACAACCTTATGCAGTAAACTACATCCTGGAGGAAGCTGAAAAAGGTGAGTTAGCAACCTATACTGCTTCTTCTGCTGAAAGCCAAGCTCACAAGGTTTATATGGCGAATCATTGGATTCCAAGAGAGGAGAATGAAAGTGAGAAGGAAGATATGGCTTCTCCCCTTGAACCAGATAATGTTCCGAGCCTGTCACCGAAAAATTCTTTTGCCAATGTAACTGCTCAACAACTGCCTCCAGCTTTTCAGAAGCCAGTATGAATACCCAAGTCGCAGTCTGTGGATCACAGGAAGTCAGCAGTGGGTATTTCAGTGTTATCCATGAGAGGATGGATAGGCCACCCTGGTAATGCTCAGGTTGATCTCAGGGTGGATACATGCATGGATATCACTCTGATATCAGAAGAATTCTATGCCATGATGGTCAATCCCCCTCCAATTCGGAACGGATTGAAGCTAAATCTGTATCAATTGACTCACAATGATACCAAACTCCAAGGATACATCCATACGTCGGTCTTCATCAAAGCCAATAATGGTGAGTTGATAGAAACTGAAATTGAAGCCTACATGGTTCCAAAGATGGCGATACCCATTCTACTGGGAGAGGACTACCAGACCAGTTATGAACTGAACATATCTCATTCAACAGAGAATGGGGTTTGGCTGTCATATTGCAAATGTCCTGACTTGGTAGTGCGAGCTGTTCCTGTCTCTCCCTTGGTAGAAGGACCCCAGGTTAGAGCCAATGTCAGCCTGAAACAAAGCTTCATGAAAGCTAAGGAGCATTGACGGCGGAAGAATCGAAAGAGATGACAACAAGCTGCCTCAATTAGATGAGGATCTCTGGTGTATGCAGTGAAGGAGACTGTGATTCCTCCACATACTTGCATGAGGGTGGAAGTTAGAGGAGACTTTGAAGAGGAAGACAAGTGGCTAGTGGAAAGAGCTATACTGCCCAAAAGCAACAACTCGTATGCGGTAATCCCGAATGTGCTTCTTGGAAAGGAAGACTTGTGAATTCCTGTTTCCAACACTTCCGACTCTTCTATCACTCTGAAGCCCAGAGAGATTTTATCCACTAGAACAGCCGCTAGGCTGTACTTCGACAATCCTGGTTCAGAAGAACAGAGAGAGAGTTACACCTGTTCAGCGCAGATGTTGAAGAAGGTCGTAGTGACCATAGATGAAGGATCAGTCACTGAGGAAGAGTAACTGTACGGACTGAAGACAGCTGCGATGCCTGCTGGGGAAAGCATGGAGTCATTGCGTATGAGGGAGGTCATCGATGTAGGAGATTTGCCGGAACATCTCAAGGAGTGGGCTTGGAGCATGCTGGAGAAGCATGAGAAGGCATTTGGATTTGATGGGAGATTGGGGCAGTATCCTCAGTCATAGACGTAGTATTAGACCAAACCATAATGGTTATAACCATGGAGTGATTTGGCAAAATCATGGTTATTTACCATGTCCGAAGGGGGGGCAAAATTTGCCATCCATATTTTATTTATACCTCAACCTTGCAACCCAGGACCATAAAATCATAAATTTGGCCCTTCCTAGCTTTTTTGAATCAGCCAGGCAAATAAATTTTGCCAGTGCATGGATGAGCTTATGTAATGATCCCATGACACTGCCCAGTGCCATGGCCCAAATGGTCAGGCTTGGCTCTGGTGTATGGGTGGGACTGTATTTCCCACCCTTCCGCTCATCATTTGGGCACAAAACAAATTGCATGAGCATGAAAAATATATTTGATTGCATATACGCCCTCTCCTCATATGCGCACCGCTTATTTTTAGCTGGATGCATTGGGGTGGGCCAGGATGTATATACCATGGGAGTATCTCATTCCCAATCTGGCAGCTAGGCAATTTTTGAAATTGTATACATGGAATTCATTATATTTCTACATGTAATTGGGTCCTGTAGAAGAGACATAACTATATTCAAGTTGTAATGATGCTTTTACGAACTCATCCGGTATTGTGAATCTCCAATTTAATGAGAGAAATACAATTTTCGATGTTTTTCGGACTTTGCTGGTGACCCAGAATTTCAGACCAATGCCAATTTCACAAAACAAAAGGCTTCAGTTTGGGTCGACTATGTATTCTGAAGCACAAGAAAGTATCCAGTACTTTCAAAGGATGTCAGATTAAAATAATGTGAGATTACTGTAGCATACAGTAGAATATCAGTGGCAGAATAGCCATTTTGAATTTAAATCATATTAAAGTCAGTATACAATGTGAATCAGTAACTACTAATGAACGCAAGTCGTATGCCTTTGAAAACTTGTACATTCCATATGTGCATGTAATAGCAAATCGGGGTGGATCGGATGATGTATTCCTATACTACCATATATAACATTGAATGTATGACAATTATTCTATGGCTTGAGACAATATACAGATGTGTGAAGAGGGTATACTATTGAAATAGCTCAAAAATACAGGGAAATCACCATTAAATGGTGATTATTGATTGCCCATGGCATTTATATCCTCAGATATATACATATATATACTATACCTACTCACAGACAAATGTCCTGAACACTCATGGACACTTGGAGCGAGTAATTTGAGCAGCGGATGAATCCTGAGCATTCATTCCGCACACTCAATCATTGTGGTCTGACCAACCAAGCAACAATCGAGTGGCTGTGCTACTTCTTTTCTGACCTTTTACCACCACCCCCCACTGCTGCGACATCCTTCCGCTCTGCCAACAGCCATCTGACGGGCAGAAAAAGGTATGTTCTTATTTTTTTAATGATACTTACTAGTGTTTTAGATACTTTTTTCACATCCAGTGGCCCCAAGAGCCCTGGAGAGCAACTATTCCTCCCTCACCGACCGTGCGTAAGCCCTCCAACGAGGCAGGACCATCTGTAGCCCCATATGATGTATGGGATACTCAGCTCCATCGATGACAATGACTGCAACACCCTGATGGTGTCCCTGCTGCTGCAAATACCATCCCCATCCTCATTCTGACCGACCCAGCTACACCCCCATTGATATTGGGGTGAATCGCATCCGCACACAAGTTAATGATACATCAATGACTCCATACGAACCGACGGATCCGATATCGGTGCTCATCTGCGAGCAGGAGGGGGGAAAATATCTGGAAGAGCACCACGGACGATGACGACGAATTGGATGGTGACGACGATGGTGGGAGATGACATGAAGGCCATAAACATGGATGAGGGTCTTGGTAGGATATGGGGTAGGGCTAGAGATATTCACGATTGCGTACCTGGTTACATCCACATCCGTGAGCACAGGTAACCATGGCCAAAAGTCCATACCCATCATCCGTGGCAACATCCGTGCCACGGATGATCTGACCCGTGCTGCAGGTACCCGCATCCATGGCAGGTACCCGCACCTACCCAGATACATACAGGTACCTGCAGGTATTTGCATGGGTACCTGTATAATACTCATCCAATTCTTACTAAATAGACTACACTGTGTATGTAACTAAGATATAATCAACTAAGTTATCTTGCATCAAGCCCTACAAGGTAAATGAGGAGGAGGAGGAGAGATTGACCTATGACTATGGTGACACTGACGGAGCAAGGAGAAATGGAATGGGGTCGTCTGAAAGGCTTCAAAGAGGGCTTTCGAACGCTCCAACAATCGAGGGAAACGGTCAAAAAGTGACTAAGATATGGGCCAAGCAAAATGATGGCTAAGTCGGACAGTGATGGTAATGATAAGAGAGCAGCACCATGAGATGGTAATGGATAAGGGACACTAATGGGAGGTCAGAATGTATCAAAATAAAGCTTTCAGATGGTACCAGGCATGTAGGGAAGCACCCATCTGAACCCAAGATAGCTTGAATATGCTCTCTATCCTTTGCCAAAACAATGATCCCTTCATAACTCCGCAACGATGTGGCCGATTTTACCGAGTAGGGGGTCGTTTTAAAGCCATATTCCAGGGCTTTCGAACGCTTCTGACTGCGAGAAAAACAGGTGAAAACCAAAGGAGAAATCGTTGTGACAAGATATTGATCTGAGCTTATGAGCAAGAAATATGGTCTGTGGACATGTGGGAGTTAAGGGTTGAGCTCTAGGACCAAGGACTGAGGTGAAATGACTGAGAGAGCCATTACTGGACACTAGGAAGATCTGTGGAAGGGCAAGGTGGTGGGATGAGAGAGTACTCCGGTTGCTGCACAGGTACCTGTCACATCCAGAGCCATACCCACCAACCGCGTGACATCCGCGGATGCTCACCTGCCGGATACGGATGCCGGGTCATCTGCAGGTACCTGTCAAATACCTGGCAATCGTGAATATCTCTAGGCAGGGCTGTGAGAGAGGGAAGGTGTGCAGGGAAGGCGCAGAAAGGTGGGAGGGTGCAAGTGGGAGGGTGGGGACATCATCAGGACCCCAATGGCCAGTGATGATGGCCACTCGTGCATCCTTTGGGGCATCAATATACTGATGTAATGCGCACCGAATGCGCCCAGGATGGCTCCTATACGACCACCAAGATGCCCACCGCTGCCCACCCCATCCCTGACCAACATTGGGCTGCCCCGTGCGACTCAGTACACCTATGCACCCCAGACTCACGCATCTCCCATTCTTTGAGTGGGGGATTGCGAGTCTGTGGTTGCTTTTCTTCCCCAAGCCCATGGTCGTCGTGCACCCGCCCACCATCCCGATGCCCACCTTTTCTGGCCCATATCTCCCGCAACAGGATCGCCATGCTCACGATGACCTCGCCACCCCCGTTACTGACTATGGCAAACCCAATGGTGACCCACGCTCTGCCGTCTGACCCCATAATCGCTGATGAATGGTCGTCGACCCCCACCCGCCACTTTTGTTGCCTCCCACCAGTGCAATCTGTCCTTCATCCACTCTGCAACCACGTGGTTAGGCAGCCATGGCTCTATGCCTGCAGATGACACTATCCCCATGGCTGCCTGCACCCTCAATGCCCTGCTGCACGCCATACAATGGCAGGGTTTTTTTTAATTGATATTTCTCATGTATTCAAATAGATAAATAGACTATAATTTGTCTAGTAATTATGACCTATTGGTGTCA
Source organism: Armillaria borealis (assembly GCA_030435635.1). Lineage (NCBI taxonomy): Eukaryota > Fungi > Basidiomycota > Agaricomycetes > Agaricales > Physalacriaceae > Armillaria > Armillaria borealis. Next base: position 22,933 of record JAUEPT010000137.1, read on the forward strand.
TGGTTTAAGTGTTCCATTGTTCACTGAAAGCTTGTGTTTGAATCTGTATGTGCATAAATAATTTTTCCTTTGCCTTTTTGTGATGGAAATAAAGGTAATCCATTGTCAATGCCTTGCATCCATCTCACATTGCCTTCGCCCAGTCGGGATTGCATCGGTGCAACCTTGAGGTATTTTTTTTTGTTCTCAAATCCTGGTCTGCCCACCTGTACATTGAGCTGAAGGGTAGGAATTTGATTATTTAGGATCCTTGCATTCAGAGGGCAGTGTTGCTGGATTTAAGTGTAGCTGCCTTTTTTGTACAGTGTAGCATAATATTAATTTTCGGATGAATAAAAGCTCACTGTGAGAGAAATAACCATGATTATCTGGTTATTTGATACTGCCTGCTGCTTTGGGAGCATCATTTAGGGCAGAGATGGCTTGGGTTTGTGCCCAATTGAAAGGTGGTTAATAACCACAAATTTGGCAAAGTGATAGATGGTTATAACCATTAGCTTTGGCCTAACACTGCAGCCAAGGGTGGTATCCTGCTAAAGTGCAAGTTCAGACTCAAGACAGGGCTCAACCCATTAGTCTCCCAATGTATCAAGCCTCTCCAGCGAAGAGAGAAGTTATCGATAAGCAAGTCAACGGCTGGTTCGAACAAGGAATTATACAGCCCTCACGAAGTCCATGGTGTGTGCCAGTCATGATCACATATCGCAACAGCAAGCCTCGTTTTTGCATGGACTATTGCAAACTCAACGCAGTGACAGTCCCTGACAAATTTCCTATTCCACGTCAGAGTGACATCCTGGCAGCTCTGAGTGGCTCTCAGGTCTTGTCATCCCTTGACGCTCTGTCGTGGTTTGTACAGCTGAACCTACACAAGGATGACTTCGAAAAAACAGTGTTTTGATGCCATCGAGGACTATTTCATTTTACTTGAATGCTGTTCGGACTACGAAATGGACCGTCAATATTTCAAAGAGTAATGCAAGGGATTTTATCCCCTTACCTATGGATATTCGCCCTCGTATACATTGACGACATCATGGTCTATTCGAAGACGTATGAGGAGCATCTGGAGCATCTGGATAAAGTCCTAGCCACTATAGAAGAGTCAGGAATCACACTTTCCCCCACGAAATGTCATCTCTTCTACTCTTCGATCCTTTTACTCAGACACAAAGTGTCTCAGTTGGGATTATCCACACACACTGAGAAAGTCCGAGCAATCAATGAAATTGAACACCCGTGAAAGGTGGCTGAGCTGCAAATGTTCATAGGGATGTTGGTATACTTCCAACTGTTTATTCCCTTTTTTGCTAACATCATGGGGCCATTATTCCAGTTATTGAGGAAGGGTGTGGTTTGGAAATGGACGGCTGAAGAAGAATACACTTTCCAGTCAGCCAAACAAGCTTTGAAACAAGCTCCCATTTTAGCTCACCCTCAAGAGAAGATGCCCTACCGATTGTACACTGACACATTGGATGAAGTGTGTGGTTGTACCATTCAACAGATCCAAAAGATTAAGATTTGAGATTTGAAGGGTATGAAGGCTTACCAGGTATTAGAGAAGGTGTGGAACGCCAAGATGCTGATTCTCAAACTATATGCTACTCTGCCATCAAAACTCCCCTCGCACAAGTACGTGCAGGACTGGAAAGATGACTTCGAGTCTTCTGAAGTGTGGGTGGAGAGAGTTGTTGGATACTATTCTCAGAGATTCAGAGGACCCAAAACTCGATACTCGACCACCAAGAGAGAAGCGTTGGCGGCAAAAGAAGACTTAGTTTGGTTCCAGCCCTTCATCAAAGGGGAGAAAGTATCCTTGATTATGGACCACTCAGCATTACAGTGGGCGAAGACATATGAAAACTCTAACCACCGATTAGCGTTATGGGGAACCGTATTTTCAGCATACGCACCTAATCTTGAGATTCTACATTGTCCAGGTCGCAAACATTCCAATGTCGACCCCCTTTCCAGACTGCCAAGGCCTCCTCCAGCTCATATATCCCCTGTGGATTCAGGAGGACCATCACTTCAACCAAATAATGACTTGGCCGAGTCGCAAGAAGCAGCTCAACGGAGCCTCCCTGCTTTAAGGGCTGCCTAGCTGGCAGAAGTTCACAATGCACTCATGGCTACTAGGTCAGGAAGACGGAAGACTGAAGCGGAGTCAAAGGAAGAGAATGCAGAAGCGTCTAGCGGTGGTGAAAACTGGAAAGAGGACGGGCGTATTTCAGGCACAGAAGAAATACGCAGTAAAGGGGATTTGACACTGCCACCAGATTCAATAACCAAACTGTGGGCCACCTTGAATGGGCTAGTACCTTCAGTTCATGTGGCTGTGGGAAAAGATCACCTCAATGATTTCATCCAAGGTTATGAAGAGGATATGCAATTTCGCACTATCTGGAAGGAAGCCATCGAAGCCGCAGATTCCTGTTCATTAGGAGGAAGGTTCTTTGTTGACAACAAAAAGTTGTTATTCTTTTCCGACACCGACTCTCAGCCCAGACTGTGCGTACCCAGAAACCTTCATCAAGAAATAATGATCAAAGCTCATGAATCTCCCATGGAAACTGCACATTTGAGTAGGGAACAATTGTGGTATCATCTTGCCTCTCGGTTCTACTGGAGAAGGATGAAAGTGGACCTAGAGAAGCTATGCAAGACTTGTGACATCTGCCAAAAAATGAAGTTTTCGAATTTTACCAAGTTTGGTCACCTCCTTCCAAATCTGATACCATCATGACCGTACGAGTCCATTTCTATGGATTTCATCGTGGACTTGCCCTTTTCAATGGGATTCGACACCATTTTTGTCATTGTTGATCAGTTAACAAAGCATGCGCAGTTTATCCCTACCGATACTGGGCTTGATGCAGAGGAGTTTGTGGAACTATTCACCAAGAAAGTAGTCACTCAGTTTGGCTTACCATCGTCCATAGTTATGGACCATGATCCCAGGTGGACCTCAGAGTTCTGGAGAGGAGTAGCCAAATTTCTGAAGATGAAGATGGCCCTTTTGTCAGCTCATCACCCTCAGCACGATGGACAAACAGAAGTTGTCAACAAATTACTAGCGATGATGCTGTGAGCTTATGTAGCCGAAGACAAAGAGAGTTGGGCTGAATGGATATACCTGCTGGAATTCACCTATAACAGCCATGTGTCTTCTTCCACGGGATATTCTCCTTTTTTCCTTCTACATGGATTCATTCCTTCCTCCCCTTTGGATCTTCTAGCGAAGTTGAGAATGAGCGAGCCAACGAGTTACAAGCTGACTCCAGAGTCGCATTCTTTCCTCGATAAACTATCATCCTATTGAGAGAATGCTTGATGTGCAATAGCCAGGGCTCAAGAAACTCAAGCCAAATATTACAACCAAGGTCAGAAAATGGCTCCAGAGTTTCCTATCAGGTCTCAGGTGCTGGTGAATCCTCATTCTTTGGAATGGATAGAGAGCTGCTGATGTGCTCAGTAATGGCGAGTGACAAAAGACTAGTGGGCGGCTATGAACTGCAACCAACACTAAACCTCTCACAACTCTACACTATCACCAATTGATTGAATTCGGGTGTTTCAAGTACAATAGAAGCACTCTGCAGACTCAATAATCAAGGGATGTTGTTCAAAAGACATTTTATTCGTTTCTAGTGAGTTTTACAAGTGTACTACTCACACTAGTGGGGTGGGTAAGACACAATTGAATGAATGTGACTTGGTTTTGAGCTACTGTGCTCACTGGGACTATGACTGCTTCAAACTATTGGCTCTCTTGGCCCTGTACTACTTCCTACAAGTGATCTTCACTTGACTAGTTCGCACTCTTGGCTTACTAGTGGCTCTCTTGGCCTAAGAATAATACTTTAACTTTGAGAAATTGCAAGAATTACTTCAAAACACTCTTGGCCTTTGCAGGACACAATAGTATGCTCAAAAGGGACTTCAATTCACTCAATTCTATGGTTAACTTAGTGACTAGTAGCTGCTTCATTGAGGTTAAGCACAAAAGCCTTTAATTGGGGGCACTAGATACTGACTAGTCTGTCACAATTGCAGGGATGGCTTGCCTCCCCGTGTGAGTGGCTATTCTACTACTTATATACTGTAAAGAAAGGTACAAAGCGACACAAACAGCTATACTAGTGGGGTATTTTTGGTACTGATTTCTTGGCTAGGCCTGAAATATTGTGCATAAACCCACAATAGTCGGTCTAGAAATTGCTATTGGATGACTAGTGAGCCACGGAGCTCAGCTAATGGTTTAATCTCGTGTCCTTTGTTTGCCCAGTTCTACCTTATCACTTTCCTTTTTCAGTGCTCTTTGTCATCACACTTACGTACTCTTATATATATACTCAAGCATGTCACCTTTACTCCTCAGTTGTCGTTTCCCTCTATGTCCTGGCACTGAGGAGGTATGTTACCGTTTTTCATTCCTTGTTTTATTCCCTATCTCACGTACCACTAGCTTCCGTATTCATGTACATTCAATAGCTGGGTCTTATAGGTTATGGGTGTTTTATAAAACCCTACCTTGGACTACCTACGGAATCATCACCACCAGGATAACCTACGACGCAACTCATGCAGGCGCCAACCTGTGTTTTTATACCCATTTTTTCGGAATTTTTCTGTCGAGATCTTGCGCTCAATGACTCGTTTCACTCCTTATGCCGCACGCAACTGGATTTCTCTGGATCCTACGCTCTTTCTCTTCTTAACGTGATGTGCCATAACGACCCCATATGCGTGGACCTTCCTGGATCACAATCGTCATACCTGATCTGCCTCCGTGAAATCTAAACATGGACCAGATACCATTGAACCTCGATTCACCTATGAACAGCATTGTTCAGAACAGTACCGGGATTTCAGTATGTTCTTTTGCTGGATCTGCCGCTTACCCGTCTCTCTCACCTAGCCAGGGTCATGCTCAGCCTTTTCCTAATGTTACTATTCGAAATCCTTTTCTCTCAAATGATCAAAACTGTCCTTTTTTACTGCATCTTTCTGCTATGACTACTTTTCCCTCTTTTGCCATGCATATACCCCAAAATCAATCTTATGTACTGAACATGACACAACTGCCATTTCCTTCCTTTGATTCTCAAAATAATCCTCACCCTTCTCCCAATTCAAACATCCCTTTTACATACCAACAGCCTCCTGCATACAATTCTCAATTTTTTCCAACACAATTCCAACAACCGCAAATTCAACAACTATATTATTATCCAGTTCCTTATTATTATCAAATACCAAATCAACCGAATAATGTCTCTCTACCTACCAATATTACTACTACAAATTCTTCTCATCGTACCTTACCTAGTCTTCCTACTCTTACGAGCATTCCGACCCTGCTAGGCAAGAAGAACTGGTTGGCCTGGCATGAACCAACAGTCGCTATGATCAACTCCCTCCATCTGTTTCACCATATATGCAGTCCTGCCCAACCCACGACGGTTGATCATCAAGCAATTCTGACTTATCCTCCCAGTCCACTTCCTCCCAACCCTTCCCAGGTTGAAATCACCACATTTAATGCATGGTGGGATGAGGATAATTTGGCCATTTTTGTCATTCGCACACGACTCAGCCCTGAGGCACTTGCCATTTTACCTGCAAGCCGTGACCCTGTAACAGGATGTCAAACCCCTGCACGAACATTTTACAACGCTCTTCTGGAGGCCTTCAGCTCTGCGGACTTCAACAGCAGATGTGAATTTCGTAATGAACTGTTCAACCTCATATGCTTGACATACAGGGATGTTCATGCATATATCCTCAAATGGAAGCAAGGTATCATTGCTCTTTGCAGCTCTGGTTTTCCACTTGTTTATCCAGATGTCTGCCGAACTTTTGCCAATCATCTTCCAGACGATGCAAACTATAATCATATTTGCCACGCTGATACGCCATCTATGCATTCACACCTAGATTTTGTGAATTTGTAACAATACAATTGCATATCTATCCTCTACTAGTGATAGTAAAAGGACTATAGCTGAGGCTTCAAGCTGATAGTTACAGCAGTATGTGACTAGTGAAGCCAGGACTTAGATGCAACACCACTAGTGGGTTAAATCTACCAGCCGGCTGTACTAGTGACTTGAATACTAGCCGGACTAATTAATATAAGGCCACTAGTAGATGAGTAATGTGACTAGTGCACCAAACAAGAAGCAGAATACTCAGATCTCATGAAGTTCAGTCACTAGCAGACCAATTGGGGCAGAAACACCTAAGTCAGGTTAACTAGTCACGCAGCAATCTTGAAGCAGGACTTAGAAATGAATTAGCAGCAGATTAATGTTATGCCCAGATCTGACTAGTGCGATCAGAGCTATTATGATCGGCATTAGTATAGTCCGGCTGTGCTTTCGATCATGGCTGACTATGGTTGCGAGCACGAGGATGTGGCTAGTCGTTCATCTCCGGCACTAGTGGCGCGTTGCTGGGTCAAGAACGCGAGATTAAACCACTAGCTGAGCTCCGTGGCTCACTAGTCATCCAATAGCAATTTCTAGACCAACTATTGCGGGTTTATGCACAATATTTCGGGCCTAGCCAAGAAATCAGTACCAAAAATACCCCACTAGTGTAGCTGTTTGTGTCACTTTGTACCTTTCTTTACAGTATATAAGTAGTAGAATAGCCACTCGCAACACGAGGCAAGCCATCCCTGCGATTGCGAGTGACTAACAAGAGTTTAGTGCCCCAATTAAAGGCTTTTGTGCTTAACCTCGACGAAGCGGCTACTAGTCGCTAAGTTACCTATAGAATTGAGTGAATTGAAGTCCCTTTTGAGCAATACTATTGTGTCCTGCAAAGACCAAGAGTGTTTCGAAGTAATTCTTGCAATTTCTCAAAGTTAAAGTATTATTCTTAGGCCAAGAGTGCCACTAGTAAGCCAAGAGTGCGAACTAGTCAAGTGAAGATCACTTGTAGGAAGTAGTACAGGGCCAAGAGAGCCATTATTTCGAAGCAGTCATAGTCCCAACAAGCGCAGTAGCTCAAAACCAAGTCACATTCATTCAATTGTGTCTTACCCACCCCACTAGTGCAAGTAGTATGCTTGTAAAACTCACTAGTAACAAATAAAGTGTCTTTTGAACAACATCCCTTGATTATTGAGTCTGCAGAGTGCTTCTATTGTACTTGAAACACCCAAATTCAATCAATTGGTGATAGTGTAGAGTTGTGAGAGGTTTAGTGTCGGTTGGAGATCATTCCCGCCCACTAGTCTTTTGTCACTTGCCGTTACCGAGCACATCAACACCATAAACACTGCTAATCGTCGACCTGCTGATGTTGATTACCTATTCTTCTTATGCATTGCGCAAGATGCAACCGACACCGAATCTGCATCTCGTGAACGAGCAAAGTCCCCTGCACATTTCACTGCATGCTCTCGCATGCCACGTCCCAAACCAAATACTCATGATAATCAAACGTCTACGGCGGATCGCGATGATTCAAAGAAATCTCATTCGGATGACCACCATAGAAATGGGGGTGATGCTTCTCGAGGACAGAGACAGGACAGAAATGTACCTCATGCAAACCTGGCTGATGTCGATATCAATGTAGACCCGCCAGATACCCACAGCGATATCGAAGTTACATCTGATGTAGCTTTCCCTAATGCAAATGACAAAGACACAATGAACCTTTACCCTGCTGTGTCAAACCTCTCACTAGAACCGATGAACACAATGTTTCTAGATATGCAGAACACACATGCCTACGCATCAATCATGAAATCATTCAATTTTCTGCTTGACTCTGGCTGTTCCTACCCGTTGATCATAGATAAACACGCATTCTGGTTATACGATGAAGACAATGCCCTAGATGTGACTACTGCAAACTGCGGTGTACTCCCCACATTAGCCCATGGAGAAGTACGACTGGAAGTCGACTGTGATGGCTTTCCTGTCACTCTTATCATGTCCGACTGTCTACATGCACCTAATTGCCCCATGAATCTTCTTTCCATTGGCACAATGACTGAACGTAAGATGCGGTTGGTGTTCAAACATCCTTTTGTCATGATTCATTTCCCAGAAGACCACAAACGGCTTAAGGGTCTATCTTTCAAGGCAGACATTGTTAACCATCTACCTTTCTTGCGTTGCAAGTTCATCTATCCTACAACTACACCTTCCATCACTCCATTGGCACAGATTGCAATGCTATCTCATCCGATATTTTGTCCTCCTCAACTCACGCTTCCATTATGGCACCGGAGGCTGGGCCACCCTGGAGTTGACACTACGAAGGATGTATTAACAAAAGATTACGCAACTGGAGTGACTTTCACTGGCTCCCTGGCTCATTCCAACTGCGTACCATGTATCATTGGCAAGCGTCCTCAGGCTTCATATGATCATAATGCTTTCCGTGCAGATGATATCTGCGAACTCATCCACATGGACACTTGCAGTCCATTCCCTACTGAAGGCCCTCATGGAGAGAAGTACTTTCTGGCCCTCCTTGATGACAAATCATCCCTTGGCGTCACTGATCCCACATCAATGAAGAAAGGTCCAGAGACCGTCTTCATCAAATATACAAAACAATGGGAACAGATCTCTGGCAATAAAGTCAAGAAGGTCCAATCAGATGGCACAAAAGAATTTGGCAAAGGAAAACTTGGCGAGTATTTTTCTGAACAAGGTATTGTTCACCAAACCACTGCGCCTTATGCCCACCAACAAAATGGGAAAATCGAATGTTTCATTCACACCATTGAAGATGATGCTCAGACACTCATGGCCAATGCTGGGCTACCCATGACATTCCTGTTTGATGCCGTTCGCACTGTCTCCTACCTTCGCCAACGCCTTCCTACCTCCACTCTCCCACCTGGATTCATGCCATATGAAATGATGCATAAAAAGAAGCCTGATCTATCTCATCTTCGAGTATGGGGCTGCTGTTGCTGGGTCATCAACCCTCCTGAACTTTGAACAAAAGCCTCACCGCACTGTTTTGAAGCCATTTTTGTGGGCTACGAAGAAAATCGCATTGGCTGGCTTGTTCGCAATCTTAATGGCAAGTATTATTTCTCCCGTGATGTGATCTTTGATGAGACTACTCCTGGTCACCTTGGCCCACAGAGAAATCAACTCTTACTCCAACCCTATGATGATCCTTCTCCTCCATCTCCTTGCCCAATCAGGACTCGGAAACCTACTGCTCTTGGCAATGCTTGGCGAAATGGGATCCAAGCACATGATGACCGTTGTGATGCTTTGTGTGCCAAAAATGAGGGTGCTACCAAACTCCAGTCACCTAACGCCATTGCTGATCTCATATCTTTGGCGATAGCTGAAGATACGGTTCTCTCTGATGCATATGATTCCATGTCCAAGCTAGAGCAACATGCTGTTCTCGCATGCTACTCATTCCTGACTCGAACATCCACATGCATCCCAAAACCCATCAAATGGGATATCGAAAAGCCTCCATCTAGCTTTCGTGAAGCCATCATTCGTCCTGACATTCCTGTCTGGCGAGCCACTATGGACAGAGAGATCGCAAGTCTAAAGTCTAAACACATCTTTGTCCCTGATCCTCTCCCTCCTGGCTGAAAGGCTATCAGTTTGATCTGGGTATACACTTTCAAATTCCTTCCTGATGGCTCTTGTGACGTCGGCAACGAGAAAGCTAGACTTGTGGCTCAAGGGTTCAGCCAGCATCCAGAAGACTATGGCTCCATGTATGCATCTGTAGCGAAGATGACCAGTATTTGTTTGGTGCTCGCTTACTCCAATCAACAAGATCTCGAACTCTTCACTTTCAATGTCAAAACTGCATTTCTAAATGCAGAGCTCAAACAGGACATTTACGTTTGCCAAGTCCCTGGTTATCCAAATGACGATCATTCCTCCATCAACAAACTCCTTTGTGCACTGTATGGCCTCAAACAATCATCTCACGAGTGGTATAATTTACTCCGTGATGTGTTACTCTTCCTAGGTCTGACATGCTGTGATGTGGACAAGGCTGTTTTCTTTGGCAGATGGTCTTCACCTCCAGATCCTTCCATCCCAATGCCTCTCGATGGTTCTCCCCTTCTCCTTATCATCCCCATTCATGTTGATGATGGCCTTACAGTGACGAACTCTATTCCCCTTTATCACTGGTTGATTCATTGCCTAAACGAGCATTTTGAGATAAAGGACCTAGGCCCAGCTTTGGTATATCTTGGCATTTGCATTGAACGTGATCATGCACAATGTCGCATGTACCTATCCCAATGCCCGTATCTTGCAGAGCTGCTCTCTCAGTATGACATGCTCAATGCTACGCCTACAAAAGTCCCACTTCCTTCAAAACTCCATGACCTGCCTCCTGCTCCTGCAAACGCATTGCCAGATATCAAAGATGAGGATATCAAATCCACGTACCAAAGCATCATTGGGTCCTTGATCTATGCTGCTGTTTGTACTTGCCCTGACATCGCATATACTGTGATGGCCCTAGGTGTTTACAGCTCCAAGCCTACATGTGAACTGTTGCTGGCAGCAAAGGGTGTTCTCAGATACCTTGCTGGAACCATTGATTACTCCCTGTGTTATGGGGGTGACACTACAGCTGATCCCTTATGCATTGCTGGTATTCCTGCAAACGATAGGTGCATGACCAATGCCGATTGGGCTACTGATGAAACTGATTGCAAAAGTGTTTCTGGTTACATTTTCTACCTCTTCGGTGGACTCGTCTCCTGGTCTAGCATAAAACAGAAAACCATCGCCCTATCATCTACTGAATCTGAGTACATGGCTTTGGCACACGCGATCAAAGAAGGCCTTTGGATCCAATTGTTTCTCACATCCCTCAATCTTCCTGTTCCTTGTCCTTTCCCTATTCAATCTGACAATCGAAGCTCCCTCGACATGGCAAATTCTCTCTCCACTTCCTCTCGATCAAAACATATTGATATTCGTTATCACTTCATTCGTGAACACATTCTGAACAACTCTTTTTGCACTTCCTGGATTTCTACTCACAAGCAAACTGCTGATATATTTACAAAACCGCTTGGTCGTATTCTTCATGATAAACATTGTTCGTCTCTTGGACTTATTTTATGTGCTTGACTACTCACACTGTGGGGGTGTGTTCGCCCAGTTCTACCTTATCGCTTTCCTTTTTCAGTGCTCTTTGTCATCATGCTTATGTACTCTTATATATATACTTGAGCACGTCGCCTTTACTCCTCAGTTGTCATTTCCCTCTACATCCTGGCACTGAGGAGGTATGTTACCGTTTTTCATTCCTTGTTTTATTCCCTATCTCACGTACCACTAGCTTCCGTATTCGTGTACGTTCAATAGCTGGGTCTTATATCCTTTGACCCAGCAATGCGCCACTAGTGCCAGAGATGAACGACTAGCCACACCCTTGTGCTCACAACTGTAGTCGGCCGTGATCAAAAGCGCAGCCAGGCTATACTAGTACCGATCATAATAGATCTGATCACACTAGTCGGATCTGGGCATAACATTAATCCGTTGCTAATTCATTTCTAAGTCCTGCTTCGAGATTGCTGCATGACTAGTTAACCTGACTTAGGCGTTTCTGCCCCAATTGGTCTGCTAGTGACTGAACTTCACAAGATCTGAGTATTCTGCTTCTTGTTTGGTGTGCTAGTCACGTTACTCATCTACTAGTGGCCTTATATTAATTAGTCTGGCTAGTATTCAAGTCACTAGTATGGCCAGCTGGTAGATTTGACCCACTAGTGGTGTCGCATCTAAGTCCTGGCTTCACTAGTCACATACTGCTGTAACTATCAGCTTGAAGCCTCAGCTATAGTCCTTTTACTATCACTAGTATAGGATAGATATGCAATTGTATTGTTACAAATTTGCAAAATCTAGGTGTGAACATGCAGACGGTGTATCACCATGGAAAAGGATCCAAGTTAACTCAGAGATGGATCGGTCCATTTGAGGTAACACAGAAGATTAATCTGAATGTGTACTGTCTTCGTTTGGACGATAGATACCCGGGTCTTCCAGTATTTAATGTGGCTCACCTCAAACTGTACCACCTGTCAGAGGAAGGTAAAGAAAGCTGAACCATTCTACTGGATACTAGGAAAGTAATCCCAAGAGAGGAGTATGAAGTCGAGGGGATTATTAACCACCGTTACAAATGAGGAAGGATTCAATATCTGGTTTGTTCAACAGGTTATGGTCCTCAATTCAATACGTGGGCGACATCTAGGGACTTGGCCAATGGGAAGGAATTGGTACAGGAATACCGAATCAAAGTGGGCCTATAGCAATTAGCCCAGAGAAAGGTTTCCTCAGACTATTTACTTTATTCGCGGAAGAGTTTTCTTTTATTTGGTCACTGGTTCCATGCTAAAGATATTCCCTGTTCGGGAGCTGAATTTCTTCGCTCCACTCGACCTTCCCCATCAAACCGACTGCTTCGGGGATATTGATGCAGACATGAGGCTTTCTCTCTCTTTCACCACATTCCTCATCTTCTCATCATTGCAATATTCGCCATGTATTTCTTCAGAGATCATAATCTCAATGTTCTGAACACATCCAGACAGGATCTAGTCCATGGCATGTTCATTGGGCTTAACAAACCCACCGCTGCTCACTCCATGGCTGTGAGTTATCATCAAGACATCTCATACCAAGACCCGTTCAATACTCCCATCCCCAACTTCAAACACTTCGTCATTTCCCTAGATGCTCTCGGGATGCTGAAGTTCTTTGACCAATCTCACAGGTGGCGCACATACGCTCTCGGAGTCTCTAATAAAGACAAGTGGTATGGGGACTTCAAGCAAGAGCAGCCATTTCCTATCATAGAAGAGGAAGGTCAAGTATATTTCCCCAGGACAAAAACAAGCGATGTAGTCTTCGATCTCCACATGGCTAGATGAGTAGTCAGGGAGATTGTGGGCCAGCTGAAATTTCAAGAATCTCTCATGATGACGCCTAACTCTTTGCCGCCGACTTACATTTCCTCCTATTTTGCAACCTCAGCTGATGCTAAAAAGGCAGTAGCGCTGGCCATAGTGATGTTCCAAGAGTTGTCCTCTTTCATCATCTGGTGGTTCAAGTCTGTTGAGGATGGCTGGGAAGGAATCAGTTGGGAAAGTTGAGACTGGTTGGAGGTAGAAGGATTCATTGGTCAACCGTATGTGGGGGTGGTGATACGAGCCGATATGGACACTGCTTCAGCCAATCCATGCCAATGGGTAAGAGACCACATACTGGTATTTGTCTATGGGTCCCCATCAATCAATAGCATGGTATATCACCCAGGCAGGGAGGACAAGTTCATCCAATTTAACACTTTCCTTATCAATCTATATGTCTCCCAGGCCACATACATCAAACACGACATGCTGGAGGAATCCTTCTTTCAACTGAAATAAGCAGTAGCGGCGATGAGTTGATTTACAGAGTACTTTGCAGAGATTGAGTGGAAGAACAAGGGCAGCAGAGTTCGAAGTATAGAGGGAGAGGTGCAGCCATTCGTGGTGGACTTCACTGGATGGAAAGCTCGACCTATCAGCATTTCAGCAGCTCAGGATCTTTTGTGGAGTTGTGATTTTGAAGAAGCTACAACTATCAAAGGGGAGAAGCAGCTCATCCTACATCGACACTGGTTGTTACAGTCTAGAGAGGAAGATCTGCTCCCCGGAGCCTCTTTGAAAGCCATCTCAGAAAGGATGGCTCCATACTACACCCCTCTGTCCAAGATTTGGGAACGGTTTGTGTTTGCATATGCTCCATCAGTAGCAACCCCTCCTCCTCATGCGAGTCTCCCGACTTCGGAAGAACATCATTTTCCATTCCTTGAATACTGCGTGCCTCGCCCAGAATTCATCACTGAGTTTGTCTATCCAGAGCACGATTTGCCAAGGCTGGGACCCAGTTACTGGGACTCTCTTCTCCCTTCCGATTTGCTGAAGTCAATTGTCATTGAGATCTCCTCTACTCCATCTCCTCTGTCATCAGTATCGATTGAGGAAAGGAGTTATCAAGTGTTGAATGGGTTCTCTCCTGACTTCAATGTTGAAGAGGATTGTGACTTCGTGGTTCACCAGATGGAGACAACTGTGCCAGGAAGGAAAGCTCCATTCCCTTCGCCTCAATATGAACTCGCCCTAGCCAACTGGGGAGCTTATTGTGCCAATGGGGACGAACTGGTTTCATTGCCTAATGACAAAGGGATGTGTTATGATTTTTCCATTTTCTTATCTTATCAAAGCATCGATCTTATCTGGATCTTATCGCATCTAATCTCAATGCTTATCCAAGCAACCATAGTCACACATCCACATCTCCGAAACCCCGGAGCGCTACATCACACATAGACTCCAGTAGCTCCACAAACTTGCAACTAGACTCCAGCGTATACCCAGGCTCCCTGAGTAAATCCCATAGAGACCGATGAACAGTTACATTAATAGCATGCATGAAAACAGTATATAAGTAGTGTAGCTCTCACTGTATATTCTCCAGCTTCAAGCTAAAGTTACAATACACCAAACTTACTCTCAGACTCACTCCTCGCCTAGACAACTAAAGTGTTTGATCTCGAAACTACTGTTAGCAGACTTTGACACTCATTGGGTGACTGTATGAATGCGATACAGCCCTCTGTTTAGTCTTGTTTGTTTTACTGGAGTCCGGGTCTAACAGGATGCAGTTCAGCGCAAATCTGGTGGAGCACGGCTACTTGGTCATGCCAGCGTCATCAGCTGCTTACCTCAAGTACTATGCTAATTGCTATCCTACAATGAACGATGTCAGCGACTTAGCACACTACACCCTATGCTTTGGACACCAGATCAGCGTAGCTATTCCCGATGATAAGCTAAACGTCTTATGTCGCACACGTGAACAATGGGTTAGGGACATCGAAGGTCTGAAAGACGGCGATCATCTACAGGTTTACAAGTCTTTCCACCTCTACAAATTGATGTCTCCAGCACAGCTGTATGAGCGCTACGTCCAAGGGATCAAATGGTTAGCAGACAGGGTTAACATAGGGGCCCTTGTCGCCCGTGGTGGAGTCAATGCGTGGGTGATGAATAGGTGGGGAGGAACAAAACCATACTGCAAATGGTTCCAAGGACCTTCTGACCTGGCACTGTATCACAATATTGGCAATAACAACTATAGCCACGTTGATGGCAAGTATCTCATAACAGACAAGGTGACTGCAGCACAAGCAGCGATGATCATGGGAGTTGTCTTATGCAAGAATGGCAAGCGATGTACTGTTATGCTGGGAACTTACCTCATGCA
Source organism: Armillaria borealis (assembly GCA_030435635.1). Lineage (NCBI taxonomy): Eukaryota > Fungi > Basidiomycota > Agaricomycetes > Agaricales > Physalacriaceae > Armillaria > Armillaria borealis. Next base: position 38,238 of record JAUEPT010000137.1, read on the forward strand.
TCGATACTACACACCTTTTTCTTATGAATGGATGGATGGATGCTCAAGACTTTTTGAACGCGTCGCTGAAGATATGGAAGAGATGGGAGTGAAGGCTAGGACAGAGAATGAATGGAAGGAATTCATGATGGAGTTTTATGCAGCTGAAGGGGACCCAAACAAATATTGCGTGAAGTCTCAAGACATCGCCTATGGGATCGAGTTATTAGCTGTGGGCTATGCAGAGAAGTGGAACAGAGTGGCTATAAAGGATCTGGAAGTTCCAGAGGGGTGCATGCAGACCATGGAAGAGTAGGGGGGCTATGGAAAGGATGGAGTAACAAAGCAGGATGACTCCCCCATGGTCTGCTTAGTATTTTGATGACAAGTTATAATTACTACGATTGATTACAAAATAGGCAATGCTGTACAATTAGATTAGATGGACAGCCTCTTCAGCGAGGCTGCCTCATGTGAATGATCATCTCTTATTCCACTTTCTAACTGGCATTGCTCTCTACTGGTACTGAGTTTGGACCAAGTGATTGCCTCCTTGACTGTCAGATTAAGTTCCTTTTGCTAACTCTGTCTTTCAGGGAGATATATTCTTTCAAGTATTACACCAAAGATACTTCAATTGCTTGTTGGAAACACATTGGATTTCTCAATTGAAGTAAAGTTCTCTACAAACCTTACACAAGTCCTCCTTCCAAAAAGAAAGGCACTGAACATGCCACTCTGCCTCCTACCAAAACTTCCTCTAGCAAAGCCAAAGCTGAGCTGATGATGTCTAAGAAAGAAGGTTCATTTGCTATGGAGAAATCGCAAATGTGTGGTCAAGGGTGCAAACCTGCCAAAGTTTCACTCGTCAAGGTTCTGACTACTCCCCTGCACAAAGGTGTCACTCCTCCTCCTGCTGTTATCTCAGAGGATACTTATGTCGACATCTGGGGTCATTCACTGACACCAGTTACCACTGAGTATCTGCTGGAGTGCATGCTTACTGATGTTCCTCTGTTGTTGGTGATGTGACTGCTCTACAAGGTATGCTCTTATGATCTTTTAGATTTTTCTTTATGCTGACCTTTTCTTTTCTTTCTTATAGGACATTACTAGGTGCATTATGTGTGCCGGACGTTGTGTCCTCTGCCAACACAAGGAGCCCTTGGCTTCTTGTGCTAACTGCGCCAGGTGGGGTTACTGCTCTTGCTGCCTATCTGCTGACAATTTACAGGAAGTCCGGGACAATGTGTCACCCCTTGCTCAAGCAGCTCATCCTTGTAAGTCTTTCATACTTGTTCTTTTCTGTATCTTGCTCACTTGACTTTTTTCAGTCATTGAAATGCATGATCACAATTTCATGGCTGCAGACTGCTAAATCTGTCACCTCCTTGATGCATTGCATGAAGCTTATCAAATTCAAACTGCCGCCTTGTGCAATATGCTTCAAGATTTTTCACAAGTTGAAGGTTCCCATGATACCGACACCCTTGTCAAGTTCACTCATCAATATGCAGTAGGCCATTTTTGATGATTGATATGGGCCTTCTTGCCGAGGAAGACAGTGTGTTGCAAAAGGTTGCGACACTGCAATTCCATCACTACTATCTGCACCTCCTTACTGTGCACAGTGAGACGACACCTGAGCCCCAGCTCCTCGACTTCTCCATCTTGAAAGCAGAGCCTGTTCCCAGGAAGGCCCGATGATACGCCGTCTATGCGTTCACACCTAGACTTTGCAATTTTGTAACAGTACAGTGCATATCTATCCTATACTAGTGATAATAAAAGGACTATAGCTGAGGCTTTGAGCTGATAGTTACAATAGTATGCGACTAGTGAAGCCAGGACTTAGATGCAATACCACTAGTGGGTTAAATCTACCAGCCGGCCGTACTAGTGACTTGAATACTAGCCAGACTAATTAATATAAGGCCACTAGTAGACAAGTAACGCAACTAGTGCACCAAACAAGAAGCAGGATACACAGATCTCATGAAGTCCAGTCACTAGCAGGCCGATCAGGGCATAAATGCCTAAGTCAGGTTAACTAGTCATGCGGCAATCTCGAAGCAGGACTTAGAAATGAATTAGCAACGGATTAACCTCGCATCTAGATCCGACTAGTGCGATCAGATCTGTTATGATCGGACACGAGGATAGCCTGGCTGCGGTTTCGATCACGGCCAACTGCGTTGCGGATGCGGAAGCATGGCTAGTAGTTTATCCTCGGCACTAGTGGCGCGTTGCTGGGTCAAGAATGCGAGATTAAACCGCTGGCTGAGCTCCGTGGCTCACTAGTCATCCAATAGCAATTTCTAGACCGACTATTGCATGTATATGCACGATCTTTCGGGCATAGCCAAGAAATCAGTACCAAAAATACCCCACTAGTGTAGCTGTTTGTGTCACTTTGTACCTTTCTTTACAGTATATAAGTAGTAGAATAGCCACTCGCAACACGAGGCAAGCCATCCCTGCGATTGCGAGTGACTAACAAGAGTTTAGTGCCCCAATTAAAGGCTTTTGTGCTTAACCTCGACGAAGCGGCTACTAGTCGCTAAGTTACCTATAGAATTGAGTGAATTGAAGTCCCTTTTGAGCAATACTATTGTGTCCTGCAAAGACCAAGAGTGTTTCGAAGTAATTCTTGCAATTTCTCAAAGTTAAAGTATTATTCTTAGGCCAAGAGTGCCACTAGTAAGCCAAGAGTGCGAACTAGTCAAGTGAAGATCACTTGTAGGAAGTAGTACAGGGCCAAGAGAGCCATTATTACGAAGCAGTCATAGTCCCAACGAGCGCAGTAGCTCAAAACCAAGTCACATTCATTCAATTGTGTCTTACCCACCCCACTAGTGCGAGTAGTACGCTTGTAAAACTCACTAGTAACGAATAAAGTGTCTTTTGAACAACATCCCTTGATTATTGAGTCTGCAGAGTGCTTCTATTGTACTTGAAACACCCGAATTCAATCAATTGGTGATAGTGTAGAGTTGTGAGAGGTTTAGTGTCGGTTGGAGATCATTTCCGCCCACTAGTCTTTTGTCACTCACCGTTACCGAGCACATCATCTGGAGCCCACCGCGAGGGGTTTCAGGCTTGATAATCTCGTTGAATTAAGACCTTTTGTTTGACACTAGTCTTGTTAAATAAGCATATTATTCGACCTAGCTTGTGTACTATCATCTTTCTGACCCTTGCCATAGTATAACTATGTGTGGGGGAGGATTCTCAGACTTTATGTGCACTTGGGCTTCGGAACAGCTACTTGGTGGTTCATTTCCGAAGTCCTCTCAAAGAATGATTGTAGTATTTCCTTCGAAGGAAACAACTGTTCTGTCCAGTACTGGTATAATTCTACCAACGCAATGCATGACTGTACTTTCCGCTAGTCCTTCTGATAGAGCAGAACAGGAAGTGGTGCAAGCAACTGTAGATGTGCTGGATAGTCAGAAGAGTTCTTCAACGGAAACCCCTATGTCTTCTTTCGCTGTTGGAAGTGATGCTCCAATAGTATACCCTGGACTTTCGAACTCACAGTCCTATCAAACCGTTAGCAGACCGATCATGTCAGCTAGCACCCAAAAGATGGCTAGTCAAGGAGGAAGAGACCTTGTGAAGTGCCCTAGCGATAACTCCGTCAGTGCGGATGATGCTACAGTGCAAATCAGGCACTTGTTCTTTGGCTATAGCGTTAAAGACGATGATATTATAAAGTATCCATTGGGTACAAGTTCTATATCGTTGTCTTGAGCTTCCAGCTCGATTGTAACATTAAATTATGCGATAATATGGCAACTAGCATACACTTATAAGCTTAATCATTTAATTGTACACTATGAATGAAAGAAAAGCATGGTTCTCACAACCTAAGCATGAGTTGTATGGACTATTGCGAGCATTGAAAGCTTGTCAATATTAGCCCATTGGAATTCGCAACTTAGTGGTTGAAACCGACATGAAGTAGCAGGAATGGGACCGAATGCCACTATCAATTGATGGATAGAAGACATTCTCATGTTTCATTTCACCCTTCGGCATGTAAAGAGTAGTACTTTCCCTGCAGACGGACTATCAAGGTGAGACGTGCAACCTGGAGATGAAGTCCATCCTGACTAGGAGGATTACGAGCTCGAGGACCACGGCCCCTTGAAATTTGAAGTCACAGAAGGGACTAGTATGCTACCAAAGGAGATTGACAAATTTAAGAATGAAATTGATAGTCGAGGTGGTTACATGTACACACTAGCCACTAGTATCGACAATTTCACTGTAGAATTAGAAGATGCACACTCCTGTGAACAAGAATTAAGAGATCTATACTTAGCACAAGAAGACACTGATGAAACGGCATGCCAGTTCTTGAAAGTGACTCCACGCATTCCAGATCTCAAGTATAAGTTCAATCTCAACAAAAGGGAGGACTATCCAGAGAAACAATGGACTAGTAGTGGACTAGCGCAGGATGAACGATTACTGCATGTCCGGACTTGGTTGAGAAATGTTAGATACTGTCCAGAAGGACTTAACAACAAACAGTACTTGACTTTCAAGCAGTACTGTCTTAACTTCTTCTTGGATAAGGAAGGACAATTGTATGGACACAGTACAGAAGGAGACCATCAACTAGTAGTGGATAAAGAGCATCGAATGTATATGATGAGATCGGCACACGACTCGTTAGGGCATCGAGGCTTTTACGCGACTAAGTCACTATTGGATCAACGGTTCTGGTGGCCAGAGTTGGAACGAGATGTCAGTTGGTATGTCAAGTCTTGTCATTTATGCCAAGTTCGACAGAAGACCATGCTTCGTATTCCACCCTCTGTCACTCAGACGCCGTCGCTATTCCAGAAGGTACATTGCGACACTATGATCATGTCCCCGGCATCTAACAAGTGCAAGTATATAGTTCACGCGCGCGACTCGTTATCATCTTGGCCAGAAGCTAGGGCATTACAGAATGAAAACGCTAAAGCAATTGCGATTTGGTTCTTTGAGGATGTGATATGCAGGTGGGGCTGTCCCTACGAAATAGTGACTGATAATGGAGGACCATGGGTCGCTGTTATACAGTGGCTAAAGGATAAGTACGGCATTACTGGCATAAGGATCACTCCTTACAACTCGCAAGCAAATGGAAAAATTGAAAGGGGTCATTGGGACCTTTGTCAGGCGCTATTCAAGGCGACTAGTGGCAACTCAAGGAAGTGGTTTTACTTCCTACCGCATGTATTATGGGCTGACCATATCACTATTAAGCGTGGAACTGGTTGTTCACCATATTTCATGACATTAGTAGCACATCCAATAGTCCCGCTTGATGTAGTAGAAGCGACTTGGCTAGTAAAGCCTCCAAGTGGAATCTTGAGCACTGCGGACCTTATAGGCCTGCGAGCGAAAGCACTAGCCAAGCACGCTCAGCATGTAATGGAAATGCGACAGAAAGTAAGCAAGAATAAACTCGATACAGTACTATGCTACCAATGTGAGCACAAGGCCACTATAGTCAACTACGACTTCAAACCAGGTCGACTAGTGCTCATGCGAAACATGCGAGTTGAGGATAGTCTCGATAGCAAAATGGAGCCAAGGTACTTGGGGCCACTAGTCGTCATAAGAAGGACTAAAGGTGGTTCCTATGTCTTAGCAGAAGTTGGATGGTTCAATAGTGGGCGGCACAGTCACTCAGTTTAGAGTAATCCCATACCATGCAAGGCATAGCGTCGAGCTACCCAAGAAAATTCATGATTTAATCGATGTAAGTCCCCAAACTCTCAAAGAGTTGGTGGATAGTGATGAGTCTGTCCCAACAGAATACCACTATCGGACCTTAGGCAAGAAATTATATGGTGTAGACCGAATTAGACTGCAGCAGAGCAACACTAGTGGGTCTGACAGCGATGATTCAGCTTCAGAAGCAGAGGGATACCCTCAGCTTAATGATAATGATAGCAATAGTGATGAAGACGACAAAGTCCCCATCACTAGTCGACTCAGAAGCTCGAAAACTGCGATCGGAGACGGTTAAAAACACTGTATAGGGCTAAGTAACGATGGTGTAAGCTAGATACTATATCTAGGCAGTTGGAAAGCATGAAAAATGACAGACTAGTAATAGAAAACTGATATATGCGGTGACTAGTAAGGTTCCAGAGTGACTAGTACTAGTTAATCTTGGAGCCAGAAGCAACTGGAGCAGAGGAAACGGCTTCCATAGTCATGGGAAGGCGGCTCTCAAGCTGCTTGACGACTTGACCATGGTGAGCAGCCACAAACTCCCTGTACTTCAACAAGTACTCGATTTTATGTGTGGTGGCAATCACATCATTGCGAAGATCAGCCTCCCTAGAGCGCAAGACACTTTTGGAAGGGTTGATATGATCCCCAGCAACGACTAGTGAAGCTGCAGCATCGATAGTACTCTGACTAGCCTTGTTGTTGATAGCTAAGTCAGCTGCTAGTGAAAGAAAGAAGGTGAATAGTGCGTCGCATAACTCACTAGTAAGCACATACCAGCAATAGTGTAAAGGGAATCCTGGAAAGCATGGTCAGTAGAGGTGCAAGGACGCTTCCTAGCTTGGTTAGCAGCCTCGATGGCCTTCTCTTTGGCAATAGTCACCTTGGCGGCCTGGTAAATGTGTATAGATGAGTGAAGCTCGGATACTAGTGACTAGGGAATCACCTGAATCGCTTCTGCACGTCGCTCTGCCTTCTCCTTTTCCCTCTGAAAGAAAACCTTTATACTAGTGAAGAAGAAAACTGACTAGTAGACGAACCTGAGCAGCCTTTTTGTTCTTAAGGAACTTGAGAAGCGCATGGAGTTACTGGGACTTGAGGAAAAGTTCACAGACAACTCTATGAAGGATTATTCCGAGCTGGAGAACCTTAAAGCATTGAAGGAGAGTGACTTAGACATATGAGTTTAGCGAGCTCTCTAAGCTCCAAAAGAAAACAAAGCTGCTATGGACCAATGAAGATAATGGTGAATGCATAGGACATTTTCTGCCGGACCAAATAACTCATAGAACACATCCTGCAAGATTCAGCAGTCTACTGCAAGAATTGCATGATCCCTGCGAGTTGAAGGTACCGGGAAGCGGAAATGACTGCACAGCCACCTTCTGAATTAGGCTGAGAAGCTGAACTCACTAGTGCGAACCGATGAGGCACCTTGAATTCAGCAAGCTCACTAAATTGGAAGCACAGATAGCTCTCAGAAGTGAAAATAATGTAATAGAGAAGACAGATAACAATGAGGTTGCCTGAGAAAGCACTCGGGAATCAAACTGAGCATCTGGGTTACCCATAATCATGTTCTCCTCGGTAGCTGCAACAATGCTAGCCTCTTCGTCAGACGAATCCTCAATGGTAGCTCTTGACTTAGCAAAGCAGCGACTTCATTTGGCAGGCTAGAAAGCATAATAGTTGGTCAGAAATAGAAAGAAACAATGACTAGTGAAGTACCCACCGCTTTTGAGGCTTTAGCCTTGCCACTAGTAGCCGGAGTTTTGACAGGAGCGAACTCAGCAGGAGTAGTAATGCCTGCAATAGCAGCCACAATGGCTGCTGCTCGCCTGTCACACTTGCTATGAATGGTACCAGTAAAGGAACGAACGGTGTGGTAGTCTTTGAAGGTTGGAGTGGTAGAATGGGCGGACTGAATGCGCTCGAAAACCTGCTTGATGCGAAAGACCATGTCTTCAGCCTTGGGGTTACCGATTACAGCGGTCGGATGCTGCTCCACAAGCTCTGCCTGAGCTACTAGTCAGCGAAGACTTAGAAAATGAATGACTAGTGTTCACATACCCTGATAGCGCAAACACCCTTGCACTGTTTAATGAGTGTCTCCAACCCCACCCCATCTTTGTCTTGTCACAAAGTATCAGCAGCTTGGATAGTCTCATTGGCTGGTGCAATAAGTTTGACAATGTCGGCTAGGTTGGACAGGACTAGTCACGAAGATTTTGAAGAATAGTTTGAAAAGTTTTGGAGTGATGAAACTAGTCATAAAAAGAAGTCCACTAGTGAGACGATGAAGTGATTAGTCAACAGGGACGTTGAATTTATAGTGTGGGGGAGGAACGTGCGCTTGGACTTAGTAAAATCTCGACGAAAATTTCGTGAAATTTCCCAAGAAATTTCAATGATAAATTACTAAAGTTCAGACCACGAGTAACACTGCTCACGCAAAGTTCACCTGTCAAAAAGAATAACCAAGTTGAAGTGAAATGACTAGCGATGGAGAAATCGAGTTTAAGATCTAATTGATCGGCAATAGTACATCATAATCAGACACTAGTGGAAATCCTAAGTCACTAGCAGACTTACATGTTAGAGAAAGCTCACTAGTCACACTTAACAATTCACTAGTGTACCTCAAACTGGTGGAAACCTGCATGGCTAACTCAGAAACCTCACTAGCACTAGAAGGACTAGTGCGCAATCTGGAAGGAAGAATGATCGCATCATCAATCTCTAGCCGAATGCGGATGACCGGCATCTAAGCGGCACTCTGAGTGCTCACTACCCCGTCGCGGGGATCGTGTAGATATGGATACAGTGAGCTAAAAAGAGTTGCAGTGGATGTAGAAAGGACTACTTTAGGACTAGAAAATTGTCCATTTGGCCCTCCGGACATTTCGAGAGAAGATAGATGCAAAAGAAAGAAATAGCATGCACCCGGACTGTTCACTCATCCGGAGCTCCCAGCTGTCAAAGCTAGAAAGCCATAAGTTGGCAGGGAGTTCTGTAATGATGGTCTCGCAGGTGTATAGCAGGTTATGAGTGAACAAAGCAGCAGGATATGCCTTGTCCTCATGAGAAACCTTTAGGATTCAGTTCTAAAAGTGGACAACCGAACTGTTAGACGAGACACGACAGCAATAGTGAAGGGATCACTTACCAAGAAGGGAGTACACTTCTTTAGGTGTTGAGCAAGTTCCTTGGGTCAATATTGACCTCGCTTGTCCGGACTCAGCAGCGGATGGAGTCGGTTGACCCCTGCAGCGAAATCGTCAAGCTTCATGAGTAAGAAAGCTAGTTACTAGTGAGAGCGACAGCAGAATAGTCAACAAGAAGGGTGAAAGCAAGGAAAATCTTATGGAAGTCGGACTTAGGTCTGATTCAATACAATTTCCAAGCTGAGCTTGAAACGGCTGTACTAGCCAGGCCGCTAGCACCTTCCTTGATCACACTAGTAGCTCACACATGCGATAAGTATGAATGAATAGAAATAAGAAACAGTCCTAGTGAAGCGAGATTTGCACGGTCGCACATGAACCTGAAGATCATTAAGTGAATTTGATGATCATTGATGGCTAAGTGCCGAACGGACTCAGTGACTAAAGACATGATCGAGACCTGTGACTTTGAAAGAATAGCAACGGGCCACTAGTGGGACACACTGCTAAGTACAAAAGCGGACTTAGGTGACTGAGGACAGTCACTATTTCAGTGTGGGGGAGATGATACGCCATCTATGCGTTCACACCTAGACTTTGCAATTTTGTAACAGTACAGTGCATATCTATCCTATACTAGTGATAATAAAAGGACTATAGCTGAGGCTTTGAGCTGATAGTTACAATAGTATGCGACTAGTGAAGCCAGGACTTAGATGCAATACCACTAGTGGGTTAAATCTACCAGCCGGCCATACTAGTGACTTGAATACTAGCCGGACTAATTAATATAAGGCCACTAGTAGACAAGTAACGCAACTAGTGCACCAAACAAGAAGCAGGATACACAGATCTCATGAAGTCCAGTCACTAGCAGGCCGATCAGGGCATAAATGCCTAAGTCAGGTTAACTAGTCATGCGGCAATCTCGAAGCAGGACTTAGAAATGAATTAGCAACGGATTAACCTCGCATCTAGATCCGACTAGTGCGATCAGATCTGTTATGATCGGACACGAGGATAGCCTGGCTGCGGTTTCGATCACGGCCAACTGCGTTGCGGATGCGGAAGCATGGCTAGTAGTTTATCCTCGGCACTAGTGGCGCGTTGCTGGGTCAAGAATGCGAGATTAAACCGCTGGCTGAGCTCCGTGGCTCACTAGTCATCCAATAGCAATTTCTAGACCGACTATTGCATGTATATGCACGATCTTTCGGGCATAGCCAAGAAATCAGTACCAAAAATACCCCACTAGTGTAGCTGTTTGTGTCACTTTGTACCTTTCTTTACAGTATATAAGTAGTAGAATAGCCACTCGCAACACGAGGCAAGCCATCCCTGCGATTGCGAGTGACTAACAAGAGTTTAGTGCCCCAATTAAAGGCTTTTGTGCTTAACCTCGACGAAGCGGCTACTAGTCGCTAAGTTACCTATAGAATTGAGTGAATTGAAGTCCCTTTTGAGCAATACTATTGTGTCCTGCAAAGACCAAGAGTGTTTCGAAGTAATTCTTGCAATTTCTCAAAGTTAAAGTATTATTCTTAGGCCAAGAGTGCCACTAGTAAGCCAAGAGTGCGAACTAGTCAAGTGAAGATCACTTGTAGGAAGTAGTACAGGGCCAAGAGAGCCATTATTACGAAGCAGTCATAGTCCCAACAAGCGCAGTAGCTCAAAACCAAGTCACATTCATTCAATTGTGTCTTACCCACCCCACTAGTGCGAGTAGTACGCTTGTAAAACTCACTAGTAACGAATAAAGTGTCTTTTGAACAACATCCCTTGATTATTGAGTCTGCAGAGTGCTTCTATTGTACTTGAAACACCCGAATTCAATCAATTGGTGATAGTGTAGAGTTGTGAGAGGTTTAGTGTCGGTTGGAGATCATTTCCGCCCACTAGTCTTTTGTCACTCGCCGTTACCGAGCACATCACCGAGAGGTGGAAGAGGAGGAAGAAGTTGAGACATTGGAGAAGGAGAAAGTGGCTAAATCCCTGGAGGAGGACAAGCTTCACTCATCGCCTCCCCAGCCTGTACAACTTCCAGGTTCATCAGTAAGCTCTTTTTATTACAAAGTTCTATTCTTTCATTGACTATTCTTTTAGTCGCATAGAGTCTAGATGCTAGCGCATCGACTTGGCCCAATATTTCAAGAAGTTTTTGTGGGTACAGGGAAGATGATGAGGAGGAAGAACTCAGTCCTTGGGAGCGAGACTGGCATTCACCACCCTCCCTTAGTTACCGTTCTTTCCTTCCTTCAGACCCTTACAGAGATTTTATGGACTCCAACAATTCTATCTGAACAATTTTTGATATGTAGTACTTCTGAACTTTAGTTTTTATCTTGCTGTATCATTTTGAATGCCATGCCCAAAACAAGGGCTGTACTTTCTGTTCCTGCCAGGTGTGATTTGTAAGTCTTTTGACTTATTACTGTGCACACCACAAGGTGTATTTCCTCCAAGCTTCAGTCTTTATAATCTAACCTGGCCCTGTAACAAGGTAACTGGTACTTTATACGACTAAGTCTGGTTCTTTAGCTAACATGATCGGATATCCCGATCGCGATCTGGGAAATTCAACCAGATATGGTGAAATTCTTGAGTTCCTCATGTTATCGGGTTTGCCAGGCACAGCTACAGGACTTGGATAAAAGCTTCAACTTTTTAAAATCCAACTCCTACTGTTCTTTGCCATTTCATGGGTTGCAAGGCATACCCAAATCCACTTGCCCTTGACACAGGTATTCCCCCAGAGCAATTTAGATCACTCCTGGTCACTGATCACTATATCGTACTTCGCCAGGCTCATGCTTGTCATCCTTCCTTGGTGGATATGAACACCCCGGTGACTTACTTACAGCCCAAAATCAAGTCTATGCTGGATTCCATTCATCCTTTCTTGGTATATACATTCTTTTGCATTCATTCTTCCAGTTTACACATTCCCAGGCTGCTCATGAAGCTTACTTCCTGAAGGATGTCAACCCGGTCGTTATTCATTTCCTGGCGACTCTTACAGCCCTGGCTAATAACTTAAGCGTGGCTTTCCAATCCATCTCTTGGGATGCTTGGAAAGTTGATGACTCTATCAGGATGTTCAAGTTACTTGGCATACATTTACATCCTGGACTACAACCTGGTCTAACAATCCTTGGTAGTATTCAAAGCCTAGCTTTGATCCTATGGATATTTTTCCTGGTGAAGTCCATGCACCAGCTCTACCCAGTCTCCCATCCAAGCAAAACTGTTTCCAGGTGACTCCTGAGCACGTTTTCCATCAAGGTCTTCATTGGAAACACTTCCAGGGTGCTGCTTCTGCCGCCTGGTTTGCAAACCTGGTGTGCTTATCTCATTCTTTCATAAACAGAGGTCTTATCTGCTGGTCTAGCTGGCCTCTAATAACACTGTAGCTCCTTTGGATGTCAACAGCTATTTTTAGAGTACCTGTACTTAGAATTTGCACTTGCCTCCTGAATGGCTTGATGTGCTCCTGAATATATATCCTGTTACTAAGTTCCAGACATGCCTTCAAATTTCTTGCCAAGGTGCAATTTCCCTGGCTGAACTTAGTCAGATAAATCACCTTGCCAGGTTGGCTCAACTTGGGATTATTTAGTGCCTGGTTTTTCTTTTCTTCTCCCAGCAATGGTTTCTCCCTCTTTCTGGCCTGAAGACATGCCTCTTCCTTTTGTTTGGAATGATCTACCTGGCTTATTGCAGGCAGATCATTACATTTTGCTTCGTTTGGTGCATACCAGGTACCCTCAGATACTTGATTTCAGCATCCTGGTCAATTGGCGCCAACCTGATGTGGCAACACTAATTAACCATGTGCATCCTTTTCTGGTAAGCATACCTGGTATACTATACTGTGCTCATTTCTTACTAAGTCACCTGGTAGCTTGCTCATATCAAACATTTTCTGGATGATGTAGATATTCTGGTGCTTCAATTCCTTATGATGGTTACTGCAATTGCTAATAACTTGGGACCCTGCTTTGTCGATCCAGATTGGTCTCCTTGGAAGGTGCAAGATCCTCATCACCTTGTTATTGGTCTCCAGGTATCTATTTTTCTTGCAATACTGTATGAAATTCACAATGTTTTGTTGCAGAACTTCATGTCTCCTTTTCCTCGTGACTTGCATTTTCCAGATAGCCAGGATCCAGTTATCCTATCGGATCTTTTGCCAGCTTCAACAGCTATTCCGTATATTAGTGACTTGCTGTTTTTCCAGGTTGGTATCAGCTGTTATCTGATGGACCTAGACAAACTGCCAAGTGCTATTGCAGATGCTTCTCAACTTGTGAGCATATTTCCATCAGCTGGGTACCTGTTGCTGACTTAAAATCTTTGTTTCAGTTGTCCCAGGCAGGAGTTTATCCCATTTATTTGCCTGCACAGTTGTTCTCACACAGCTATACTTGGTCTGATAATGATTTCTCATTTGCTCAACAATGATTACCAGAGTTCTTGGCTATCTTTACTTTTAAATGTTCTTTTTACTTTCTGATTTCCTTGTATCTTCTCCTTTTTTGTTGGTACGTGGAATTGGCTGTTTCATGTGCGGAACTTCTTTCCAGGTTGCCTGACCTTATGACAGGACTTCTTTTCGAGTATTTGTATCCTTTTCCTACCATCCTGGTTACTTTTACTTAGTTTCTGGAGCTTAGTGAAAATTCAGTAAAATTTCAAAGGCATGTATTCACCTCTGTCTCCCCCCAACTAAATAAAGCCTGTCCTAGGCTGTTCTTGATCACATGATCAAAGCCATCAATCATGACATGGAGACAGTCAGTATGACCTCATAAACAGTGCTATATGAGCTTACATTTGCTTGCATCAGACTCCAATGCATTCCAGGAAAATAAAAAATAATTTAAGTATTACTAATCTTCTATAAAACTGGTTGCCTGGTGGACTTAGAAAATTTCAATACTCATCTTACATGGCACCTGAGTCTATGCAAGTTGCTAGATTCAAGGCTGCTCTTGCTCTTCTCCATTCACACTGCAAAAATGGAGTTTATCTTCCCACCATTCCCTCCATTCTGCTGACTCTCAAAGATGGCAATCCAGATTTCGATGTGATCCTGGTTATTGACAAGGAGAACCTTCAGTTCTTAGAAGGAGTTGTGCATGACCAGTGAATTTTACTAGTGCCATACTAATTATCATCCTAGATGCCTCTTTTTGATAACAAGGAGCACCTTATGCAGGCTTACCAGAAAGAACCGTCACTTCTTCATGAAGGAGCCTTTGGTGCCAGGTGCGACTGCCAAAACAGGAAACTCCTGCTAAAAGTCCTACATGGTTCTAAAGCTCCTGAGAACTCAACATTTCCTGGTCATGCTACTGGCTGGATTCATTTGGACTGTGAGGAGAAGCAGGTGGCTGCAGCTGCAAATGCTCAAGCTGTTGCTGCCTCGTTTGCTCCTAAACCAGCCACGCCAACTCCAGTGTGTTACTTTATTTCTGTTATCTTTCCCTGGCTAACTCATATACTCTTTCTGTAGCTTCCCAAGATCAAGAAAACACCAAAGACCATCAAATCCAAAGCTACGGTTGGCCTTGATACTGACCCAGAGACTATCATTATTGACGAGGATGTCAAGATGAAGGCCATGGAGGAAAGTATGGTTGTTGACTTGGATAGCAATGAATCTGACAGTGTACATAGCCTGAACTTAGTACAGACCGTATTGTTCAACTTGCTTTTGGTATTTCACAGATGAGTGTCAATGAGGATCTACCTGGTGAGTTTCTCAGCTGTTATAATGAACCTGGCTAACTTTCAAATCTTACTTTCTGTAGCCAAGGGTGCTACTTGGGGCTGGGCTACTCACAAATGTCATGGCCAGGTCTCCAAGCACACCACTACTCATTCCCCTGCTCCAGTCACAGTAAGTCTGCTTCTTTTTGCATGAAGTCATGCTGAATACTTGGTAGTGCACTACCGATCCTGTGCAATGCAACTCTTGCAGGAAGGAATCTCACAGTCTTTCCTTGTGTACTATGGTAATTGCACTTCCTTATTGCAATGTACCAGGGCTTACCAAAAGTGACCCTATGTACCGCAAGGCAATTGACGTTCTGGAGAAGCAAGACAGGATCCTTGCTGAGAGAAGTAACAAGTGCATCCATGCTGATGTTGCTCTTATGGCTCATGGTGGAGACCTTGGAGACAATCAACTCGTGTTTCCTATTGCTGGTGAGTCTTCCAGGTGCCGGATCAAATCTCAGTTTACTGATTTCTGTTTGTATAGCCTGGTTGAATCAATTCCAACTTCAGTCAAAGTATAAGTCTGTTCAGGACACACTCAAACTTCTTTTCACAGAGCACGTTCAAGATGGAACTCTTGCAAGTTTCCAGCTTCATAAATGTTGTTTAGATGCCAAGTTAGAGTTGCTCATTCATTTCCTGGAGGCTACAGTCATAGTGTACAAGTTCTGCAACAAGCAGTTGACTCTGGTCAGTGCTGAGATAGGTCACATCCTCTGCCCTGATACATTGGGTGAAATTAGAATCTAACTTCTACTTGCCTTTCCTTCATTCTTACTATATGTTTATTTTACTATATGCTACCTCTTCTGTAGACAACATCCAGGTGGCTTATCCATGCCATAGATAGCTTTGATCAAGTGCTTATGCATTCTCAGCTTGCAAGTAGACTTCAAAATATGTTTAGCCATTTATGCCCCCCTTACTTTGAGGAGTGGATCCAATGACTCATAATCATCATATTCTGAATGAGAATAAGCGAAGTTGTTGGGTATATCTTCCACTGGTTCTGGAGAGTCTTCTAATCGGTCTAAACTTTCTTTTGACATATCTAACAGCATTTCTAGTGCCTCTGGTAAGTCAATCTTTTTCCTTGCCATGTAAGGAATAACCTGGAAGGCAGCCACCTTGAATCCCCAGGTGCTACCATTCATTTTGGCTACAATGTATGATCCTCCTTTTGTGCATCTCACAACCATGACAGGTCCCAAATATCTGGGTCACATCTTTCCACCAATAGCTTTTTCAATGGCTGTATTGCATACTAATACGAGGCTTCCAGGTTTGAAGTTCAATTGTTCAATGGTTGCAGCATGCATCCAGGCATACTTCAGAGTATCACGGACTTTAATTTCATGCAATTTGTTGCATAACTGTGCAACATCTGATGAGCGTTTTGCTAGGGCACGAGCCTGGTATCCAATCACTTCTTCAGTAGTGAGCATGTGACCTGGATACTTTACTAGCCAGGTTGCTTCTACAATGTCCAAAGGAAGTACTGGGTGAGCACCTGTGACTGCAAAGAAGGGAGAACAACCCATTCTTCATCGAGTAGTTACTCTGTCTGACCACATGATGTGTGGGAAGTACAAAGACCACTTAGATGCGACACTGTTACAAGCTTTGTACAGCATCTGGCAAATGTCTAAGTGTGACCTTTTGATCTTTCTGTTTGCCTAGGAGTTGTAACCTGAGATTTGAATCCCTCGGATACCGTAAGTTGCTTCCAGATAAGTGATTGCCCTGAGAAATGGAGGTCCATTGTCCATAATGATCAATGAAATACATCCCCAACAACAAAACACATCATAGAAAAGCCAATCTCCAATAGCTTTTCCTGTTTCAGTTTTCAACATTTTGCCTTCCATCCAACTGGTCAGCACACATCTACCATGTACAATATACTGGAATCCAGATGATACAGGCATGTGCATGGTATCTACATGGATTACTTGGAATATTGATGGAGTATATATTACCATGGGTGGGATCCTTACTTTCAACATCTGACATCTCTGGCATATCTCACAAGTTTTCATGTACCAGGTTACATCGCACTCAAGCTCAGGCCACCAGAACCGTTGCTTAATTAACTCTGTGGTCACATAGACTCCATGATGCCCCAGGTAGTCATGACTCGACTTCATGATGTGTATTTGCCTCGACTTCTCAATTACTAACTTGTGTTCTCCTTCCAGGCTCCTGCAGTGATACACCATCTACACATTCACACCTAGATTTTGCAAATTTGTAACAATACAATTGCATATCTATCCTATACTAGTGATAGTAAAAGGACTATAGCTGAGGCTTCAAGCTGATAGTTACAGCAGTATGTGACTAGTGAAGCCAGGACTTAGATGCGACACCACTAGTGGGTCAAATCTACCAGCTGGCCATACTAGTGACTTGAATACTAGCCAGACTAATTAATATAAGGCCACTAGTAGATGAGTAACGTGACTAGCACACCAAACAAGAAGCAGAATACTCAGATCTTGTGAAGTTCAGTCACTAGCAGACCAATTGGGGCAGAAACGCCTAAGTCAGGTTAACTAGTCATGCAGCAATCTCGAAGCAGGACTTAGAAATGAATTAGCAACGGATTAATGTTATGCCCAGATCCGACTAGTGTGATCAGATCTATTATGATCGGTACTAGTATAGCCTGGCTGCGCTTTTGATCATGGCCGACTACAGTTGTGAGCACAAGGGTGTGGCTAGTCGTTCATCTCCGGTGCTAGTGGCGCATTGCTGGGTCAAAGGACGCAAGATTAAACCATTAGCTGAGCTCCGTGGCTCACTAGTCATCCAATAGCAATTTCTAGACCAACTATTGCGGGTTTATGCACAATATTTCGGGCCTAGCCAAGAAATCAGTACCAAAAATACCCCACTAGTATAGCTGTTTGTGTCGCTTTGTACCTTTCTTTACAGTATATAAGTAGTAGAATAGTCACTCACACAGGGAGGCAAGCCATCCCTGCAATTGTGACAGACTAGTCAGTATCTAGTGCCCCCAATTAAAGGCTTTTGTGCTTAACCTCAATGAAGCAGCTACTAGTCACTAAGTTAACCATAGAATTGAGTGAATTGAAGTCCCTTTTGAGCATACTATTGTGTCCTGCAAAGGCCAAGAGTGTTTCGAAGTAATTCTTGCAATTTCTCAAAGTTAAAGTATTATTCTTAGGCCAAGAGTGCCACTAGTAAGCCAAGAGTGTGAACTAGGCAAGTGAAGATCACTTGTAGGAAGTAGTACAGGGCCAAGAGAGCCAATAGTTTGAAGCAGTCATAGTCCCAGTGAGCACAGTAGCTTAAAACCAAGTCACATTCATTCAATTGTGTCTTACCCACCCCACCAGTGTGAGTAGTACACTTGTAAAACTCACTAGTAACAAATAAAATGTCTTTTAAACAACTTCCCTTGATTATTGAGTCTGCAGAGTGCTTCTATCATACTTGAAACACCCAAATTCAATCAATTGGTGATAGTGTAGAGTTGTGAGAGGTTTAGTGCTGGTTGGTGATCATTGCCACCCACTAGTCTTTTGTCACTCGCCATTACCGAGCACATCAGCAGGAAAAGACACATCAGTAATCATTACTGAGAGGAAGCACGTGTACCATGCTCCATAACAGGAAATATAAGCAGTAAACTAAACATAATATCCTTTAGTGGTACATAAGTAAGATGGAAGGACGTGCCAATGATACTCTTACTTACTCTCCAGTTTATATCCATAGCCACTGATGTACATGAGCAATAATTTTTGATTTCCAAGTATGGAGTCCATTCTGTGAGGAACATCAAGGCTCTATGAATACTCCTACCAAGAAGAAAAACACCCTTGGTGTCCAAGCATTCAAACCTTACACAGATGATGGAAGAAGGAAAAGAACTGTCGCATCGCAAGAGTCATCAGTCAGAAGGTAAATCAAGAAAGGAAGGATATTCTCAGGAAAATGATGAATGTTGTGAAATATTCCCATGATGAGTCCAGGTAGAATGCGACAGCAAACTCCATGTTGGACAATCAAAAACAGCATTTCAGATGGCATAAAGACCGAATACCTATATATTCATATAGGACTCGGAACAGCAAGAGCTACACTACTTATACTCATGATCGGCAAAAGTGATGGCCGCTACCAAATATGGACACAGCCAATCATTATTTTTTCGTTTGTGTAGCTACTTCGCTAATGTCATTCTGCTTCTTTTTCTGATGCCCAAAGACACAATGCGACACGAACATGATGAGGCAGCAAAAAACCAGTTCATTGGTGCTATGCTCGCTACACACAAATTAAATGAAAGTGCCCTTCTCACTGGCATTCCATACAAGACGGCATGAAAAATCTGGCGGAAGTACAGGGAGCACGGTTCTGTCAAAAATCTACCCCGTAGTGGACGGCCAAAGAAGATTGATGAGCGTACATCACGTCGTCTTGCCCGTGCGGCTGTAAAAAACTGCCGACTGCCACTCAGAGACCTCAGTAACAAAGTCGGTATTGATGCGAGTGAGAAGGTTATCGCCAAGGCCTTGGAGGACCATGGACTGCATCGACATGTTGCACGGAAACGACCCTTTCTCTCTGCAGGCCAAAAGAAGGCACGAAAAGGATGGGCAAAGGATCACAAGGAGCAGGATTGGAGGAAGGTGGTTTGGTCAGATGAATGTTACGTCCATCTTGATGATAAGACAGGTCGGATTTTTGTGATGCGGCATGTTGATGAAGAGTTGGACGACAGCTGCATAGTGCCAACATTTAAGCAGTCTTCCGTGCACGTAATGGTGTGGGGATGTGTCGCATTGGGGTGGAAGGGGCCGTTAGCTGTTCTCGAGTATCCTGGTGGAAAAGGCGGAGGAATGACAGCAGCTCGCTATCAGGAGCAAGTGCTAGAGGGTCAGTTGAAGGTGTTTTGGAAGGATTTGGAGGAAGCCCGGCCAGGACTTGCCTTCCAGCAAGATGGCGCACCAAGTCATACAGCCAAGACCACCAAACGCTGGCTTGCACAAAATGACATCCCTCTCCTTCCTCATCCACCAAATTCTCCTGATATCAACCCCATCGAACCAGTCTGGCATGAGCTCAAGAAGCGTCTCCGTGCACTCCCAAGGCATCCGACGAGCACCAAGGCACTGCGAGAGGCAGTTTTGCAGGAGTGGGCCTCAATGCCCTTAATGGATATTGATAAGCATATTGAGTCCATGTCGGATCGGGTCAAAGCTGTTCTCAAGGCAAAGGGAGGTCACACAAGGTTTTAGAGGATGGATAGTTGGTATATTTGGAATGATGGCGACGGTAGATGGCACGATTAGAATTTTTTGTAATCACGGACCTGAGTATCACGCTGCGCCAAATAAGGCATCGGCCATCACTTTCACCGATCACGAGTATACTGTTTTGCATGTTCTAATAATATACATGTCCGTTTGGTAACCATACATAAAACAATAAAAGCAATGTCATAAGTAAGCAATGGTCGCAAGCCATAGTACAATTGCTGAAGTTGCTTGGTAGTGACGAGGTGATCCGTCTATGATCCGTCTATGATCCGTGATAGGCACTGAGATTAGTGATAAGATCATGATAAGATAAGCACCCAAGATAAGATAAAGAAAATAGGTGAAATCGTAACACTACCATTGAACACAGTGAACCACCAAAGGAGCCAAGTGACACAATTTCCACCTGTTTGATTTCTGGACCCAACTGTCAACACCAGGAAATCAAGAATGTAACCACTTGTACTACCCCTGACTAGTAGTAAAATCAAACAAGTATATTGCAAAACTTTGAAGATATATGCAAATCTTCTAATCTTTTTGCTTCTTCCTTGCCATCCATCTTGAACACTGACACTTTCTCAAATTTCTGTTCTGGCAGTCATCTCCCCACAGCCCATGTCTGGAGCTTTTTGTCCCCAAGCAGTGTGTATGTATCTGCAGGTATCAGACATTGGTGGGTGACATGGATTTTGAATGTGTGCATGATCCCATCTGCATCTTCAACAACCAACTCCCCATATCGATCACACTCTTCTGCTGATCCCACATCCAATCCCCACACAAGCCCTTTTTTGATGCAAAGCTCTTCATACCAGTCCTCACCTGTCATGTGATTATTATTAACAGGTCCAAGACAATTGCCATCTGGAAGAGGCTCTGTCATGATCTGCCTCCATGTTGGTCTCCATTTCTTGCATCCAAGTCCAGCTCCAGGATACACAAAGAGGAAATATGCCTGGAGGAAAGGGTTCATTGCATCCACCAGTGCTATCCATGTATCCTCAAGAGACTCACTTTCATAGTAGGTGGGTATTGTAGTGGACCACAGAGGGAATGCAAGTCCAGCCACTTTGTCCACTGGATTAGTTGACACTCGCTTCTGCATGTCTGCCAGCTTTCCGAATAGACCTCTGCTCTGCTGGACTGACTCTAGCTGCTTGTGAAACCTTGTCAGCAAGTCAGTCTCATAGTTCCCATCCTCGTCTATTGGCTCAGCATTCATGGGTCCATCTGGTGTATCCCCAGCAATGATCCTATGCCTCCCAACCTCTTGGACTGTCCATGCCCGCTGAAACCAACACTGATCACTGTCCAAGTCACCATCCTTTAAACTCAATGGCAGCCCCAGTCCACTCAGGTAGACCACAACCATGGCTAAGTCATACACATGTCCAATTATGGGTACATCCAGCTTCCACTCCTCCACACACAGATCCTCCTGTGGCCCCCCTTTCTGCCTCAAACAGAGCATGTCCAGCCACATGTACTCCAGTCCCAGATTTAGCATCTCAATCTGGATGAGTTCAAGACTGGCACCCTTCGGGATTGGCACCGGCCACTTGTTCCTGTTGATCGATGTCCACACATTCACCCGATCTTTTTTATCCACCCATGCATGTGAAATTGGCTTGAGCTTTGATGGTGTGACCAGCTGTATCATCCATGAAGGCACCACGTGATTGCTGTACAGGTCCCAAGTACGTTGAGGTCGCAAACGCGGGTTAACAATCCGGTTCCCCACCAGTGCTTTTTGTCACCACTTCTTGTCTTCTTCTTCACATTCACACAGTTTGCACAGTTCACGTTGGATGCTGCTATTGTCATATCTGGCCCATACTAAGCGAAGGCGGGCATAAGCTGTGCCAAAGTCATCATTCTTCTCAATGCATTCATTCAGAACTGATGAGAGAGATGGGGTGTTGAGGGTGTATGATGTTCTGAGTGTAGTGTTCAGTCTATCCAAGACCCCCTCAATGCCAAGGGTAGTGCAGGGAGTGTCTGCAAGGGAGGATGATATAACGGGCTTTTGACCAGTGTACGACCGCTGCTTTGAAACCTTGATAGACGATTCCACTTGGCCGGTCTCAGTGAACATGGAAAGGGTGAATGTGGGAATAGGGTCCTGGAAATACATTTAATTTTCTTTTCTCTCTGTGTTGCCGACTGACGTACCCACAATGGGCGATTGATATTGTCAGGAGCTTTATCAGAATGATGGTTTGACTCTTCATCTGCAGGATCAATCTGAGGACCCGCCACCGACGATGCTGAGGGTACTTCTGTTCGCACGGAGGCTGATGAATCAGCTGTCGCCTCCAATACAGGTTCCCCATCTTCGGAAAAATCACTCCCAGTTGAGTGTTGCATTTCCTCTACTGTCTCTGAAGGCGTGATCAAGTTGGTATTCCCATCTGAAACGGAGGCTATGCTCGGAGGTGAATCCGTTGGTCTCTGTGGAGTTGTGAATACAGAGCGCAAGCGTTTCCAAATCGACTTGATGTGAATCCAAAGCAAACTTCCTGTAATTCTTGAGAGGACTACTAGTAACGTGGTTGAAACATGTACTTGAAATGATCGTAGATTATACTCACTATTCCCCATTTCAAAGCTTTCAGGGAGTTCAGAGGAGAGCTGCTCGAGTCGCCCGTGGACACGTGTCAGAAGGCAAAGCACACCTTCCTGAGACACATGCAAACAATGCAGCCTGGTAACATGGTGTACATGTGCAGATCTTGTTTAATTGATCCCATCATTCGTACGCGACGACATACATTCAAGGTGTAGCCAATATCGAGTTAACAATGAGTTCCATGCCTGTGAACCCGTTAAATTCCTCCCAGGAAAAAGATGTTGGATCGCCGCATGGCATGCGCACACGCGTGTTGTCTCATAAACTCACTCCCGCATCTACAAGGTACATTCTATGATTAGAAAGCGCCCTCTTGTCCACCTGCCTGGCTAATCCATGCCCTCGCTCCTGCAAATCCACGGTCATCTGCCTGTCATGTTAGCACACACCTCGTCACAGGATTATCGCCTGCTTACCGATGCGCTCGAATAAGTCTACCCATCCATCTTGTCCATTGTCCCTTGCTATCCAGCTTGATTGATTCGAGAGAACTGCAAGGTCGTCGTCAATTCGTTGAGGTCGTCAGAGTCGAGGGACGCCTTACTTGAACGTTGGCCATGCTTGCATCGCTACAGATCAAAGGAAGGCGGCTGACTGCAAAATGAGTCAGTCAGCATTCAAGCAAGCAGGTAGGTAAAAAAGTGAGCGCACCTCATCCTAGCATCATTGCCCTGCTGCCTACGCCTTCGAGCCAAATCTTGAGTCTCCACTCTGAGTCCCAGGTGCCAAATTGAAGGAAAGCGGAAGCCTACAAACACAGTAATGCCAGTAACTCGATGGAAGAAGATGAGACGGCGAAGAATGTACCATTTCAATATATCCCATACATTATCGTCGCTCGCCGATCCAGAAACGGAGATAGCTAAAGATCATATTGGTATGCAATCAATCAGATAATCTCGAGATGATGCCCACCTTAGTACTCATATTGAATCTTGATCTTGACGAAATGAAAGGAAACACTACATACAAGTCAGTAAACAGGAAGGGAACATGCAGAGTATGCATTCATGCACATGCCTTGAGCTTGAGCGCTAGCATCCAACCAAATGGCCATGGTTCACGCTTGCGGTGTGACAAGGGTCACAGAATCAACGAATCCATCAACGACCATGAGACTGGGACGCGCCGATGACATTATTGCTGGACCAGAGTGAGAGAAGCTCAACAAAAGTCTGTGTGCCATGTGCCTTGCTGATAATCAATTTCGCTTTTAGCGTGGGTATCCCGGGGTTCGAACATATGGCATCATCATCACATTTGGTGCTGTGAACATTCCCTAGCATACAGACTAGCCGACCGTCCCTATAAACTGCCGTTCTGCCTACAAAGACACAGCCGTCCCTGCTCCCATGGACATCGATGACCCTCCTATGCCGGGTATCCTTCACAGCCTCCCTCTGAGCTCGACGCACCACCCTATGACCTCATCAAAGTGAATTCTGGTCAACGCCATACCCTGTGCCTATCATCAAAGCGACGTCTCTCATTCTAGGGTCCTAGCGCAACGAGTCAGTCACCCAGTCAAGATTCATCCAAAGCAAGTGTAACGTGCCTTGGGTTGTCCTTCTCATCTTGGAGACAAATTTTCGATTGATCGCCTCTGTACTAAAAACAATGTTGACTTGATTGATTCCGTGCCTTGCTTTTTTTCCAGAGTTGCTGGTACGGCAATAATGGAGAGCCTTGTCTTCAACGTTCTAGAGTCTTGACTGTATCCATCCCAGACGTTTATCAGTTGACATCAGAACCTATGCTGAATATTTAATGAAACTTGGAAGCTTCAAATGCTGTCCAGATCATGTTGCTGGCAGTAAAATGCTGTTTCCCCGGGTCAGTGTCAAAATGGTTGTATGTGCAGTCTTCAGACAAGACTAGCTAAATTCACAGATATAGTCAATCATTTTTCAAACAACAAACGGTGAACACGCATTGCACATTGAAATCTCAGCATGTTCAGGGTCGTCGTTAGCATGCTCGAAAAGGAAACTGAGTGCCTCAATGTCGAAAATGAGTGCACGACCTCTAAATCTTGGGTGAATAGCATATTAAGTGGACTTATACAAATACAACCCAAATATGATGGCTGTGCTGTCAACCTCGTAGAAACCAGCAAAAGACTAGAAATCCACTGATTGATTCCTCTGACAGTATAGGATTGAGGATTGGCTGCTGGGCACAGTAAATCCATGGCAGATACAGTATACTCGGTCGTTTTCGTTTTTGTGTTCTGGTCATGTCCCTGGGCGAAAATGTATGTCAGAAGACGAGAAAGTAGTCATTGTGGGATGACTGGCTTACATTGGCCGCGCACATAGGAGAATCTTCCAAATTTCAGGATAATAAGACCGTAATTCCATTTCACATCGATGGTACCAGTCCCGTCGTGTCCGCTGGTATCTATGCTCTGTGCCGAGTCCTAGTATTGAGGTCAATTATTCTATATCCATCCCAGAGGACATTGGAAGCAGGTATTTACCTCGACGTAGTATGCTCTCAATAAATCTGAGATATCAATTAGCATTGCTTCATGATCGCAAAACAGAACAAATGACTCACCATTCGAATCAAAATGAATGGAGAGTGCGCAATCCTCATCGAGATACATAAATCAGGGTCCTAGCTTGATGTCATACACATGGGACTTTGAGGTTGCCTCCAGAAATGGGAGGTCGAATTGGCAGTACTGCGGCTGTGGCGGGACGTGAAAGGAAAATAAGAGTTTCCCTGTCAAATTAAGCGAACGTGAGCATTTGAAAAGCAGAAGAAAGCAGCAATGGAACCTCAAAGCGACATTGAAAGAAATGTTTGAGTGCTGGCTGTGAAGATTCAGCGACTTCAGGGGGATTTAGTAAGTATCTATCCCAATGTGATGCGAATAACATACACTGCACAATCCCAGTCGGTTTGAAACGCGGAATATTTGGAAAGATAGTAGAATCGAGGATGGAACACAAGGTGATGGTGGAAGCTGAAATTGAAAGACGCGTCTACCTTTGTGCCTGTATCAGATCGAGACAAACACGTGCCTTGTGTACTTGCTTCTTTCATCCTGACTCTCATCTCCCACCCTGCCCTCTTCGACTTGAATCCCGTTTCTCATTCGTACTTTGCTCTGAAGATATCAAGAACCTTCACCAAAATTCTCAAAATCGGCAGGACAGGACTTAGAGTGGTCAATGTCGAGTGGGAGCCGGCATCACGCGCAGTTCCTTGGGTAAGTCAAGCTCGGAAATTCATATTTGTGTTTCTGCCTTCCAACGTGTACTTGGTGTTCAAGGCCCCCGCCCTCGAGACTCGCTGGCACACACACTGTAGAGCTTCCACTCTTTCAGCAGTAATTAATTCCATCACTTTGAATGCGACAGAGGTATTCTCCTCGGCTGTTCTATGGCATCAAGAAAGTACCATAGCTTGGAGAGAAGGTTTGCCTTTAACATTCTAGTTTCTTCTAGATGACCTTGTAGATGGAGACTAGTGTCTACATGTGATAATTGAATGGAGGTAAATGGGGCTTAGCACACGCGGTGCATGGATGTACTGAATTTGATGTCAGGATTCAGTGCAGATCTCAAGGTGAGTTGCCGTTCTTTCATGGACAGTCCAAACGAGTTGATACTTATTCCTTCCCTCGATTATTGCAGGGAGCGCTGTGTATTTACTATCTACATTGTACAAGAGATTTACGCACGACCTAATCAAATCTACGACTTTAAAACACGTTCCATATCACTTTATAGTCCCAGTACTCGAACACTCACGTCAAATTCCCCATATATCTCTGTATCTATGGGCCCGGGTCTTCTCCCAAAGCTGTGGAACACATCCATTAAACCACAGGAAGCTCACATTCAAGAGATCAGCATACCTTTTCCCAAACAGCGCCTCAAGCACTTACTGCTGCAGCACCAACAATCCTTTTTTTGGGAGAACATCAGCTATCAGCCTATCAAATCAACCTACCAATTATGGACCTTTCGATGGTGATGGCTGGTAAGAATCTTGTTTGCCACCATCGTTCTCACTTACAGCATCTAGTTCATGAGATCAAGTCGGCGCACATTGCTAACTGAAATCAGTACTCACCCGCCATGCTGTCTGAAATGGCTACCTCAGAGGAAACCACGTATGAATCAATGAACGGTAAGTATCTCTTCGTCTCGCAGAATGGAAGTTGAATCTGACAACGATTTTAGAGTGGACTACTAACAGGGATGGTGACCAGTCCCTGTTTACGACGGTTCACGTTCCGATATATAGGGTACCCGTTAATTGCAGCAGAACACAATAGCCAAAAATACATAATCACCGTTTGCACTGTCTAAAACGGCAGCCCGTTCGTTTTTCTGAATGAAACTCTGGAAGGTAAGCGAGTCGTCACCTCGTGGAATAGAAGTTAGCTTACTATTGACTTGTTGTAAAAGCGTCGGATGTCCCACAATGATTGAAACGAATGAGAAGGGTTCAGAAGAAGCGGCAAGGGTAAGTGACATGTTAGTCATGATCAAAAACGGAATGACATACCGTTCCTTTCATTATAGGTGATCCCAGTTCACATTGTGATTGACACCCAACATTGCCATCACGAGACCGACACGGTGTTGAACACCTTCCTCGGTGCCGCCGTACAGGTGCCGATTTCATTGCGGTATACGAGCCTTGGTGAATTGTACTTATGAGTGTTTCAGGCAACTATTGCCATCGTCCGTGAGTAACTCTTTCTTTACGCTGACCCTAACTTGCAAATGACAAGTAGGTGATCTCCAGACTTGAACCTTTTCTTTGTGAGACGGAGATGTACTTACCGTCCATTCAACAGCCGTTTCGCATAGCATTTGCTGGTGAGTATTGATCTCAATTAGCAACACCTCCCGTTGATCTCATAACATAGATATTGTGAACGTGAAGTTAGAAGTTAGAATGGTCACTCATAAGAATTTCACCTTCCGTCGCCATCAAAAGGTCCACCAAGGCTGTGAACTTTGATCTGTAGGTGGACTTGATAAATTTTACGATGAATTTGACATTCTAGCTTGCAGGTACCTCCAGAATTCGAAGCCGGTGTTCAAAAATCGATCCAGTGATGTGCAAATCGAGATTAAGGCAGCAATGTCGCACCATTTCCACCAATGGTATGCCAAGACTCTGAATGCCGGTGCTTTATGATTTAATTGAGACCTATCCAGTACTCTTGTCAAGGATTTGGGGCAGCGGCAGTGTAAAATTTGACTAGTCTGAACATATCTTCACTTGGAAGCGGACCTGTATCGATTTTGGCACAGATTTTGATTACAATAATTTGTACACTGTAGCATAGTCAATAGAACCAGTTTTCTGCAACAGTCAAATGAAAACACAGGATTAGACTCGTTTTAGCCACAAACTCACTTTTAGATCTCTACCAAGTTTCATACCGAAATTATGATCAACCGGGTATGGTCTTGCCAAAATCAGCATAATTCCTTTGATACCTTATTGTATGTTGAATAGTACGCTACCCTGCAGAGTTTCGTTTCATCTATATTATTAAAATACAATGTATCGGTATGGCATATGTGTGAAGAGATTTGTGTACATCATTCTAAGCAGATATATTCAGCGAAAGGCAATGAGGGTGATGCGCAGGGCTCACCAAGTATGGAAATAGAAATGATCCCTCCCGCGATCAATAAAGCCATCTTCGTCTCTACCACCGTCTTGTACAGTTGTAGGTTTTCTGCCTGGCTGTAAGACAATCTAAAGATTATGGATACATCACAAATGTGGCTCATGTCGGAACCAGATAGGACCCTCGCAAAATCGGACCAAACATTGTTTGTACCTGCCAATGGCCGCAGCTGGTACTTGGAAAGATATACATCGAGGACGATTTTCTCCATAGACGTGTCCATCGCCCCTTTCAAGTTCTCCACCCACCACTTCAGTGTCTCAGGATCAGAAGTATCTCCTTCCACTAGTGACACATTGATAGAGCGCAATCGTGAGATATTCAAAGTTGGGTGGGTGGGCACTATGCCTAGTAAAGTGTCAGTCTTGTACTGACAGTAGGTCAAACGATCTCACTCACCTCGTACACGATGCATGACACTGAGATGCTCTAGTGATGGGAGGGGAAGATCCAAAATGTCTTTCAGAAGGTCGACTGTACCCAGATGCTGGATAATAATCGAGAGACTCCGCAAATTGTTAACCGCAAAGGGGTACGTCCGAGTGTCGATGATGGATTGGAGAATAGGATCAGAGTATCCTTCTAAACGTAGCTTGACCAATGACGGTCCCGCCGCTGGAGGGGCCATAGTAGTGAACTGGCTCAATTCCCCAATGATCCCTTCAAATGATAGATCCAAATCCGTCGATCCCTTGAATACAGTGTAGAGGGAATCGACATCGGTAACAAGATTAGTGTCAAGGACAACGGAGCGAAATGAGTGCCATGATAGCGTCTCCTTTGACGATTCGCTGATATTATCCCAGTGATACTTCATCATTTTTAACCCTTCGAGCTGACCAACGGGAAGGAGACTCATCAGGGCCGAGAAAGAGGGGTCCTCGAGAACTGGGTGATTGTGACCACCATAATGGGTGCAGATTCCGAGGTTCTTGATGTAGGCGGTAAGGTGAGGGGAAGCAACGCATAGGCTGTGAAATTTCTGGCATTCAAGGACGGTGCTGAGCCCTATGGTTTCAAATAGGTGGACACGTGTACGGGGCAAAAAGGTATGAGAGACAAGGGAGCAAGACTGGAGAGTTGGAGTATCATCTCTGGCCTCGTCGATGATCCTATCTACAAGCTCCTGGGGAAGGGAGGACATTTCAGACTCCTAAATACGTGTTTAGGACAGCACACAATGGAAGCCTGGATAAACGGTAGCAGAGAAATGCTCACGCCAAAGAATAGGTTCAGACCAGGCATGCGCGTGAGATGCTGGTGAGGTGGGTCTTCGAATCTGCCGTAACGTTTGGTTTGGAAGAGGATGGAAAGAACACCATTGAGCCCCTACCCTGGGTCCGTGCATTCTCTAAACTCGATCAGTCACGGGCACTACAATTCAGTTAACGTGGCAGCGGCTCTCCGTAACACCGTTCATTTAGTTATAGAACATTTGTGATATGATAGCTCGTGTACAATCTTTTCAGCTCACCCAATCACCCACTTTTTGAACGCGTCCATCCTGCTTTTCATGCTAACAAATGAAGCTTCATAATCATCTACTATTTTCCTCTCCTCTTCAAAGAAGATAACTTCCTCGGGTCAAATGAGCTGGACATAGATTGTTAACAAGGTTTCACAGGTTATGACACTGAAAAAGATGCACCCGTGTACGATGTAGTACTTTCCAGACGATGAATAAAATCGGAAGAACACCGACGATAGTATAAGAAAAGAAAAATGTTGTGGTGTCCCAATTTCCCGGCATGAAAACTGAGTATCCCAGTATGAACGGCATTATAAGAGTGAACGCAAAGGCGTAGTAGCTGCGAATATGATCAGCCTTGATGAAGGAATAGCCATGTCGAACATACCCGCAGAATGGTTGAAGAGGACCGCGAAATGGTAGGCTGCTCCGGGGTATTCCCTGAGCCTTCAAGGCCTGAAGAAAGAGTCAACGTCAGTTTGAACCCATAAGTGCAAGAAAAAAGGTACGTAGTAAAACCTCAAATACATGAACGTTACAATAGCATAATTGATGACTTGTGTCGCCGCGGTGAGACTGACGAACCTATCGCCCAAATTCAGACTAGAACCAGTCAAGAACAAACCCCGCCAACTAACCATTCAAGTACCTTAGCTGTATCATTCGATACCTGCAAGAATGCTAACAGAGCAACGAGTATAGCTATTCCAACGCAGTATATTGGAACACCGTTCCGTGTGCATCTTGTCAAGAACCTAGGCAATCTTCTCTGTAGAGCCATGCCATATAAGGTGCGACTGGCACAGAAGACATAGCTATTCCCGGCAGAGAATATTGACAACATAATCAAAGCATTGACGATGTGAGGCAGTACCGGGATGTTCATATTCTGCATCGCGATAACATACGGCGAGGATCCAGCGCCGGGTTTGGGGTCAGATAGAGCGAGCTGGAGATTCAGGTCTGAGTATGGAAGAAGGACGCCGACAGAGAGGGCTCCGAGGATGAAAAATGTCGTGACACGCGTGTAGACACCCTTGAATGTTCGAGGTAGCGTTGTCCTCGGGTTCTCAGCCTCTCCTGCTGTCATGGATACAAATTCGGGACCTAAGAGGGATTGAATGTTGTATCGCATGTACGTTATTTGTGCACTTACCGCACATCGTGAAGACTGCTTGTAATAAGCAACTCAGAAAGCCCAGAAAGCGTCCGGCAGACCCAGTCTTTTGATATTCAACGAAAGGTGTTCCCTGATCCCATCATCAGCCTGCGAACACCTAAACAAATCTAGGAGCTGACCGGAACTTTTGAAGCTTGAAATACGACTGTCAGCTGAACACCTTTTAGCCAAAGTCCAGACAAACTCACAATCCCAATTTCGAAAGCCAAACCGATCATGGAGCGGGTTGCCACCAAGCATAGTTATGAAGGTGAACAGAAGGAGCCCAAGCACCAATATGATCTTCCCAATCGCCAGCCAAAATTCGGATTCTACGAGAAACATGAATAAGTTCAGTTGCCTATGATCCTCTGTGCTTACCGCCATAGAATCGCACAGCAAAAACATTCAGTACTCTATATAAACGGATCAGAACACATTCGATTTGCTTGCAAATGAACGCACACGTAACACACGAGGACCACTACAATTACAACAGCGGTCGGGATCTTTTCAGTCCAAAAGTGGATCATCAGCTCAAAGGCTGTGATCTCGAAAGGGACGAGAATCGCAGGGTAGAGGAAGAAGTTTATCCCGGCGCAGAATCCCAGGGCAGGATCGACAAAACGGTCAGCGAAGCGTATGAAAGGGGACGAGATGGGGATCCAGGAAACCATTTCAGCTACGACGTGTTCAGTTGCGAAATGATTTGGGATGCCGAGTGGCACGTACCCAGACAGTTGTTAATGGAAAGCATTACTGTAGACCAAAACACGAATGCTAGTAGCAAGCTTCCGGGCCCTCCATGCGGAAGCACATAGCCGATCTGCAGAAAGAGAGCGGTGCCGATGGTCCCTAATTTAGCAGACGTCGTCAGAGTGCCCGTACTTGATGTAAACGCGACTCGCCTCCGATGCCAATCCAATGTAAGTGCCTGCTCTGGGGGAACATTATTAAACCATAACAATGAGCTTGAGAGACGCACCTTGAGCTGCCTGACTGTTTGGTCCGGATGTATGTAGCCCTCGAGATTTGAGGCCACATTGTCAATTCGGACAGATACCCTGGAGTCTTTTTCAGAGTCCATGGGGGGATTTCAACGTAAACCTGGGGATTGTCACTCGTGAGTGAAGATAAGGAAGGTAACTCCATACCAGTAGCATCAGAAGATAAAATAAAGAAATGCATTTCAATATCAAGCACGTGTTGGTAAAGAAAAGAATCTTCGAAACTCGGGATTGGGGCCTACCTCGCTGAAAGGCCCACCCGATGACCTGCTTTGATATTTATGAAACGCGCCACATAACGCACATCTCACATGAGTACGACGAGTAGGAAGTGCACATACTTATCTTATGGATGGTAAAAGGGCGAGAAGAATTCATTTGAGGATGTTAGCCGTGTTGCCAATGGGGTAACCACTTGATGATGATAAGTATTGATGGAGCTGCGTGGAACCGTTCGTATGCAGGTTGTATGCAGGGCCATTGCAAGAATACGATTGGCCGACAACAAGTTCAAATCTAAAACAGAAAAATCGAGGCTTCACCTGTTTGTGTGAAAGAGCTGTTTTACGAGTCGAAAGGGAGAGAAGAACAGGAAAAGAATCGTTCATATTTCCAACATCGGTTGTCCGGACCAAGTTGACTGTGACAACTCCGCGGATGCTGCCATACTCTGCCTATCTACCAAGTATCTTCTCGTCATTACACTGCTGATACGGATAGAACGCTAAAGACGCACTATCTGAATATCTGACTTCAGGTACTCCAGGCTTTCCTAGTCTTCTTAGGTAGCAATTTCAATGCCATTCAAACCGACTTCAATAGGCATCATCAGAACAGGTTATCCGACAAGACCTTTCCTTATCGTCTTCGACTCGCCAGTCACAGCCTTAGTCTTGGTCTGATAAAGGCGGAGGTTTTACTAACTAGCTAAGGGTATCCTGTCCTTTTTCTGGATCGTGATAACTACCACTGAAAAAGACTCTGGACTTTCCAGAGAAATCCAGTAGCACTTGGAAACTCTCGCCTACAAGGCAAGTGGAACAAATCTCCGACAGAAACTATCCTTCAAAATCCACAGCTTGCTTCCACGATACACCCGATTTTGCTCGAACGTAAGTCCTTAAGGTCGAATACAAGTCATTTGTGACCCATCTGTTTCACGACAGGATCAGAACTACATAAAACCGAACGTGGTGAAGATAACGCCTTCAGAAGCATATTTTCTTTGCCCGTGATGCACAGTTTTGGGGAGCATATCCCGAAGCAAAGCTTGCGGTATATTGAACTAATATACACTGAATATACAGAAAATAGATAAGTTTACAGGTATCTAGAGCGGAAGAAATGACATGCTACTACTCGATCGTCGCAGCATGCACCGTATTAGTGCAGTCTGGAGAACACCCTCTTCGTAACCTCCTTCGTACCTCCCCACATCTAGGCTTGGCTTCGAACCGTACACGAGCAAACTTGACGGGCGTTCGGTGAAGGTCGTAGAGGGTTCGCGACAGCCGTTCTTAATTTCATGTACCGCAGTGAGCTCGTCGGAGCCATTGGTCGAGTCATGCCCAATGTTTAGAGGAAGAAAAATCGGGAGAGCAGATCCACTAGAGGTTATGAGCCGTCGATGAAGGGATCGGATTCTGTCGCCTGTTTTTGGCCTCAAATGCGAGATGGGAGGTGGGGGTTCGCTCGTGACATTTGAGCTTGAATTTTCGTTGTCCGCTGGCTGCCAGTAAAGGATGATTATGTGGTTTTTTTAGAATAAAGGCGGTGACATACCTTTGACTCGAGGTCCAGAATCAATTCCCTCTTCGCCACCCATCGGGCACGATCTCGCCTAACGCGTAACAGCATCATAGTCTTGTATATGGCAAAAATAGTGAGGATAAATAGAGTGACGAGGATAAAGACAGTGAGCGGGATGTTTTTTGTGAACGCGGTAAGGAATGAATACGCCAGGACGGATGTTGTGGTGGCGGGCATCGGGGTAGCTGCTAGTAGGATGCTGGAAACGAAAGGAAATAGGAATGAGTGTTGGAAGAAGCTGGAGGTTGGCTACGCCTTGCACGGAGCTGCTTAGGTTGGCTGTTGAATATTTGAATGTGGTAAGAACTTGAAGATGAATGATCGTCCACAAATCGGCCACTTTTCGATCGCGTCCGGCCCGGGGAGCGGCAGTCGTAATAAACGTTACTATACACGATACATGGACCGCAAGGAGAATGCTTGCTTCGATGCGTCGCTCACATATCTCCAGTGATAGGCGACGATCTCCAACCGTTCCAATGCTCCCACGGGAAGGAGGGACATCAAGGAAGGGAAAGATGCGCCTCCAAGAACTGGGCTAGTGCAACCGTTATAGTAAGTTATTCTGAGTTCTTTGACGTAGTGAATGAGGTATGGGGAAGCGATAGACAATTTGTGGAATTTATGACATTCGGCAACGGTGCTGAGCTGAACAGTTTTGAATAGATAGACACGTGTGCGAGGAAGAAATGAACGAGACACGAGTGAGCAGGACCGTAGAGCCACGATATCGTCGCTTGCTTCGTCAATAAACATTTCCACGAGCTCTTGGAGAAAAGAGCACATGATAAGGTTGGCAGTCCCCTAAAATTATGGGTGATTAGGACAGTATGAAATGGAATCACGCTCAGATGATAGAAGATATATGCTCACAGAGATAATCAGATCCCCGGTATGAAGCCCGCTTGTGATCCTGCTGTAATGTTGGACGTCAATTGCGCTGTTGAAGGCCTTAATATATCCCTGAATTCTTTGAGTAATCGATTAGTCACATTTCGATACTATTCGTAAATTCAGTACCCTCGAATGTGACCGGTTGACTCGCGGCCAGACTTCGAAATAAACCGAGAATACGCTTGCACGTGAACTATGGCCCTGCTTCGTTGTTCTGGATGAATGAGATAGATGAGGCGCAGGAACGCAATACAACCCACCGTCTCAAAGTATCGCCAGTAGCCTTTAGTATCGAGGGGAAGAAAAAAGAAGCAGGTGGTGTGGATGTGGTCGCGGTTCAAAGACGCGGTTGGTCCCGGGCCGAGGACGTCGACGTTTCCGGCCTTTTCCTTTCATTGTGACTCTCTTTTTGAAATTTAGGTGTCATGAAGGGTACAGTGAGAAGCTCCGAGGCAAGTCTAGCTCCAGAAGACGCTTCAAGATACAGGAGCACGCGCACTTCTTCTGTTGCAGGTAATGAAGACCCGTCCCTGATGTTATCGGAATGGAAATCCATATCTTCATCAAAAACCGGCTGGTGGACAAAAGTTGGATCATGCAGTAGCTTGAGCACTCTTTAAATCAGTGACTACGTATGTGCCCATCGATTTCCTCAATGGTCTTTGGTGCTGATATCTTCTCTAGACCTTGACTATTCAGCTAAAGCTGGCGATGGTGATGCGCTATGTATGTCTCTCTCAGACTGTACAAGCCATCGCCACCTTTTTCAAGTTTAGTCTGACTCGGACGCCATCTGGTGTGTTCGATAATGCCGTGCATCAAAGCCTTGTTGTTAATTGTGTATCCTCTGACATGAGAATATATCTTCATTAGTCTTTAATAACAGCGAACAAGATAGAGCCCAATACGAATTGAACTGGAACCAGGAATCTCTCACACAAACAGAGAGAAAATCCCGGAAGCACGGGAAGCAAAAGCCCCTTCCTTCGCTTCCTTCTCCCAAGTGTCCGCTATGACATCGGCGACTCGCATTTCGATACCGCGACAAGTTCCCCGATGCTCGATCCAATTTCCCGGATCGACGTCGGAATTGCAACCCAAGCACTGGATTCTTTCGTCGTGCACCTGCGCCCACGGACCGAAGTCCTTTTGCTTCGACTCCGAGAAGTTTTGCTTGAGGGTGAACGTCGCATCCGCATGATATCCGAACCCAAAAGAGTTGAGCTGGCCTTCGGTTAAGGGGGCCTGAACGGTGGTTTCCGAGGGCGAGTTGGGAAAATAGTATTGGGGCTGCACAGATTCATCGCAAGTCCTTTCGTGGTGGACTGCGAGGATTTGGCGTCCAGGGTGGAAGATGTGCCACTCGCAACCGTTTGGGTAGTTTTGGTTGCAGTGACAAGGGCAAACGGACACGGGTGTATCGGCAGGCAGTCCCTTTGGTGGGAGAGCGACTGCGGACGATTGGAGAGATTCCGTTGACTGAGGTGGGGTTTGCATGGTGGATTTGGCGGTGTTTCTGGGCGCTGCAGGTCAGGCTTTTATATCTTCGGGTTAAATGTACTCTTACATGTTCCCCAATTATAGGCCAAGAATGGATGAGCCATCGCCATTCATGGTCGTCCTTGAACAACAATTGGATTCGTGACAATGGATGCACTTTTCGGATGCCACAACTCAAATCATTGTCAAGTGGCGGGACTTCGAAGACACCATTCACAGGAAAGAACGCGTCTATTACGATAAAGACCGTAGCGTCTGGGTACTCCTCCGAGATCCCTGAGCGACCTCTTCTGGGTCTTATTTCACTTCGTGAGTTGACGTCGTTCTAGAAGTTGCTCGCATTTTGGGTAGGAAAAAATACACAGTAAGTACACCAGTGCGATATACTCTTTGATGCTTTGACTTGGCTCATTGATCCCTAGACATGGTAATAGACATACCTTGATATTGTCGTGTTTTGTGGAGCTAGATTGAATCTATGCCTTATACGGCCAACAAACCTCGCGGCTTAGTATATCCTGATAAGTGCCAGCTGGCCAAAAAGATCTTGTGCCACGCTAGGGCGTATAAAAGTGGGATCTCCGCTCTGTATCGCCTACACTCTCACTCAGCGATGTCTTCCAACGAAGTTGACTCCAAGCCTTGCACCCTGGAATTTCTCATCGACAAACATCAGCGAATGCAACTGGCCTACCGTCCCGAACTTGATAGTCGGTCTCGGGGATGGTACATGCAGGAATATTCGATTCCTCTCGTTGACTCTCTCGACTGCAAGACGTTCCAGTGGATCTTCGAGAAAAGTATGGTTCTTGGTTGGTTTATTTTCTGCACGGAGTACCGTTCTCGACCTGATGTTGAATACAGCAAAGGAACCTCACGAGATTTGGGACAGTGGCAACGGGATCGTGGTCACCACCAACCCGAGCTTCCCAAAGCCCATGAATATTTCAGTCCTTTGGCATACGCTCTACTCTTGCGTGCCACTCAAGTACTTCCCACCGAGCAGTGAGCACGCTGGTAAAGAGCCACCACAGGCATTAGCAGACAGTGAGTTATATTTCCCATTTCACGGTAATATCTCAATCGCTAAACCTGATCGGGCAGCGTGTTTATATATTCGTCGGCAACTGAGCTAGACGCACACTTTGTCGCGTTGACCGAAATTTTGAAGCTAAATTCCTTGCCCTATTCCTCTTCTTCAGCCTGCTGTTCGGCGCCATTTCCCGTGCCAGACGATGGCGCTATCTTTCTTTCCCTTGGACTGGGTATGCTGCAGGAGTTCCGAGTAGTACGCTCTTTTCTTTGCCACGGTGTCCCGATTCCTGACCGACTCCCTTCTTAGGCCAAGACTCCTCCCTCTAAAGTCAAATCTCATTCACGACAGGCCAGGTTCGATGGCAGATGGCTCTTCACTGATAGTTATCCGTCGAATGGTACAGTGCCGCGGATCGCATGGATTGGTGGAGACATGGAACTCGGCACTGTCCGGCGATTCGAGTTTCGTGATGAAGTTGGACGACCCTAGGTGCGCAGATGTGTCGTTTGATTTTCCATCAAAAACTCATTTTACTTTGACAACCTAGCAGCCGGAACTCTGGAGGCAACCGTCTGCGTCATATTTCAGCGATCCTTGTCATTGCGCGAGCACTTGAGCGATGGCGTTGACGAGTGCAAGAAGAAGAAGCACTTCGTCCTGAGGGACTTTCTGACTGCCACACGCGACGCTCGGACCATTTGTCGCTGGAAAATGGCGATATGGAAGGTAGGGTATGCCGCATGTCCTCTGTGTTCTCAGGCTGACGTGTGTGCAGCTCATGCAGCCGAAATATCCTTCTTCTCGTGGCTGCTATCTTTCTAGTATGTCCCATTTTTTGTCGCTTTACCGTTGCTGCTGATAGGCTTTTCATCATAGTAAGCTGAAGCCTCAGAAAAAGCAACGTCTTTACGTCCATCGAGATGGCCTAGGAGCCGAATACCGTAGAAACGCATAACCTTTGATGGCAGTGGTTTCAGTTAAGATGAGAAGGGAGGGCAATGAGAGGTACGTCATACTGATACATATAGCATTATCGTTCGCTAATTACCTCGCAGTTCACTCGTTGTTTTTCATAGTCTTCGTAGCCTGAAAGCTCCAAGGAACAGCGGTTGTATGGCTCTGGGGTCAACGGTGTTAGCCAATCGACGTCGGGAATTTCAGGAGAGACATCGCTGCGCGATCTGCAAATGGTGGTAGTGCTACGAGCCTGTCAATAAGAGGGTACAGCTCACTTTGTCTTCTCTCCTCTGGTGCTAATTTCTCCTCAGTTCAAATGGCTCGTCTTTGACATCATTGTTTTTGTCAACTCAAGCCTGTCGGGGAGTCCTAATGTTCGAGCATGGGGCAGGTGGCACATGCAGTCCAGGACTTCACGGTTTCTGTAGGTTGCGGTACCCTGTAATAGGCAAGCAGAACATGTCATCCGTAAGTTCTCTTCCCTCGTACCACTCATCTTCTAATCAAGTCGTAGGACGAAATGACGCCGGTTAGGTATTTATATCCTTTCCACGTTCTGTGAAAGCTGCCCATGCGTTGGAGATGGGACGAACACTAGAGCATATGTGCATCTGGACGGGCGCTCTGTATATTGTACGTCTTTCGCCACCACGGCGCCACCTGTAGTGAATTCTTCCATTAGCGATATGCGATGGATGCGCCGCGTGTGAGGACTGATTTGGTTCTCCGACCTCGATAACGTACTTCATCAGGTGAAGATTCTCCGCTGCGTAAGCATCTCTACAAATCGCGGATGTTGCGATTCTCATATCCGGTACCAGAGGGATCCTAGGGGCATCGCGTCAGAAATCACTTCGACGTGAAAGTCCTGTTTTCAGTCTTCTCATCCGAAAGGATTTTCTCTCTCCATTTTGTGGACGCTGCGAATTATTCTAGTGTGTCTATCGGGTCCCATCAGAGCTGGAACACATTTACTCAAATTCGCACAGGATCCCCCATCAGATCTGCGCCTAGAGGCACTTGGTTGTCTTACGGTGTCGTACCTAAACTGGAGGTCTTATCTCCAGCTTAGGTCGTGAGCAAGGCCTATATACGAAGTGCTCCATGCCGTCGCCAGCTAAGGCTATCTCACATTATATCTGTTTACGTTCACGTAGACAATTGTGCATGACACATTGTTTTAAACGACAGAATAACCCCGTCCGTCTCGGGTTCTGGAAGATTCGTCTCCTCCTACTGAACCGGGAGCTTCGCTCTCGGTCAGGTTCTCAGTTAATGGTAGGCAGCATATTCCGACACAGATTGAATAATCTTATTGACCATCCATGATTTCAGTTAGTACCCATCGCAAGCAAGAAAGACAAGACGTGGCCGGACAAGTACGGCTTCCTTCTCGATAACTTTATCCCGCCAGACTCCTCCATCAGAAGACACACCGGGCCGGGATCTCCATTGCCCTAGGCATCAGCACGGTGATACTCGATGTATTAAGTACCGTCCGAGAAGTCATGGTACGATCAACCCGGTATACAAGCCCTGTGAGAACTCGTGCGATCACCCGCGCCTCAAACTGTTACTTTCGGCAACTACGTCCCTTGGTAGGTTCAGCGTCAGATGCTTTCTTTTTGTATGTTGGAACTGACATACACCTTCGCCAGAGTTGCAAGGTCTGCCGTTTCAAAGGAACAACCCCGAGCTCCACCTGTGACATTAGCTGCGCATCACTATTTAGACCGTTTCCACGCCGCAACGTCACAAATCAATTCTTATAGGCGCTTCCGATGTATTCGTTCGCGTCGGACGCGTCACCACAATGCTTCGAGGAGGAGATTACAATTGCAAGGTAACCTTAACACTATGGGGCGCATGATTGGCTGCTCGTTTGAGCTGTGGAAGTATAAAAAGACCTTGCTGGATAACACCGTCCCCAACACAATGTTGTCTCTTATCCTAGAATCGTTTCCCACAAACCTCCAGACGGTTGTCGCCGCTGGTCTTGCATTGGTTATCCTGGTTCACCTGGTCCCTTATCTCATTGACTCCCATGGTCTCCGCTCGTATCCTGGCCCTCTGGTCGCCAAATTTTCCGATGCGTGGCTTGGCTGTGTGTCTTACAAAGGCCACCGTTCGGAAGTCATCCATGATTTGCATATGAAATATGGTTCGTTCATTACCCATTATGCTCGTTTTCATCCGTGCCTCATTAGCGTCATTTTAGGCTCTTTCGTCCGACTAGCCCCAAACCACATTTCTGTGGCCCGGGCAGACGCCCTATCCCTTGTCTACGGCCACGGAAATGGGGCGCTGAAGTCGTCGTTCTACGACGCCTTTGTCTCAATAACACAAGGCCTCTTCAATATCCGTGATCGCGTCAACCACTCTCGAAAACGCAAGATAGTCTCCCATATCTTTTCGCAGAAGAACGTATTGGAGTTTGAGCCTCATGTAAATCGTTATATCGGTCAGCTTCTGAGACAGTGGGACAGACTGTATGACGATGCTCTGAAAGGCATGTCTGGGGGCGAAGGCGAAGGTTGGACTGGTCATGATGGACGGCTTTGGTTGGACTGTTTACCATGTAAGCGGTAATCCCTCATATCAGCCTGAAGCTCTCCGCTTACAGTATACTTCGTAGGGATGAACTATCTCGCATTCGACATCATAGGTGATCTAGCATTTGGGGCACCATTCGGAATGATCAAAGCAGGAAGAGACTCAGCTATGGTTCCCGACGATCCGCTTGCCGTGATGGCTTCTTATGGTCAAGCAGGGGCGAAATACGTTACGAAGGAAGTACCGGCCGTGAAGATTTTGAACGGGCGAGGGGATTATACGATGTCGATGGGAGTTTTGCCTGGGTGGTGGAGGCCGCTGCTGAAGCGAACTCCGCTGTTCAGAGAGGGTGGACAGGACAGTGATACGTTAGCGGGAATGGCTATCGTTGCAGTTTCGAAGAGGCTGTCGGAACCTAGTGACAAGAACGACTTGCTGAGCAAGCTGCAGGCCGGAAAGGACGAACAGGTGAGTAAGGTCTCGTTCCTTGCGTTGTTGTATTGACGAACCGTGTCTAAGGGTAATCCCATGGGTCGTGAAGAGCTTACTGCCGAAGCATTAACGCTTCTCATCGCGGGATCCGATACTACATCAAAGTATGTCGACGTCTGTCGCTTCGGTGCAGCCATCTGACTAAACCTCCTTGTCAGCTCATCCAGTGCAATTATCTACTTTCTTGCCCGCACACCGAGGGTCCAAAAGAAGCTTCACCAGGAGCTCGATGAGAACCTTGACTCTGGCATCCCTACAGCAGAGCAAGTGAAGAACCTCTCCTACCTGCACGCCTGTATCAACGAAGGGCTTCGACTCCACTCCACGTCAGCGCTGGGACTTCCCAGAGTAGTACCCGAGGGTGGTATGATGGTTTTGGGAAAGTATTTCCCTCCGGGTACGGTCGTCAGTGTCCCTAGCTATACGATACACCGGGATCCTACAGTGTGGGGAGATGATGTGGAGGAGTACCGACCCGAGAGATGGTTCGAATGTGATAGTGCGGCTATCTTGAAGACGTTCAATCTCTTCTCTGTTGGACCTCGGTACGTGGCTATCCTCTTTCATATTCATTCTCGTATTAATCAAAGTGATGCAGGGCCTGTGTTGGGCGTAACCTCGCGACGCTTGAGCTTCACATTATCATCGCGTCGATCTTGAAGCGCTTCCATTTTGTATTGGAGAAACCCGACGAACCTGTACGTGCTGATTACTGTTTAGCCGGGATTGTACTGACTTTGGTTTTAGCTACAAGTGAAAGAAGGTTTCTTAAGAAAACCGTTAGGATGTCGTGTTGGTATGAGGAGGCGTGAAACTTTCTAGATGTTCATCATGGTCTTCTGTAATAAACCAGGATAACGATAGAGCGTCTTATTGATTTCTAGCTTTGATCCAGCCTTCAAGTACATTCATAGGCTTCGACGCAACATCTTCAACTCGAGGTTTATCGAAGCATGGTTCCGACGTTGGCTTTTGTTTCGTGTTCCTCCGTATTGGTTGTCTTGCCCTCATCCCGGATTGTAATACGATGTCAAGTCCTCATTTCGAAGCCGAACGTCATCCACTAATCTTTGGAAAAGAATAATGGGGGCCGCACAAGAGCCATAAATTCCCAGCGAATTTTCTCCGGAGCCGACCCATCGAATTTGGAAGAATAGGGACTCTAGATGGTGAGAGCTTGTCGGATAATCCTTTCTCTGAAACAATGACCGTTGTCGACTATCTAATTGGCTCCCAGAAATACCCACGGTATCACGCAGATTGTCATGACGTCGGATGAAGTCCGGATTTTTGTTCGAGGACAAAGAAGCCTTTGCGAAGGAGCCGATTCAACGTCATGTTACCGTGCCGGGACCGCAACAGACTTCATAGACTCTACAGATATGGACTGGGTACTTTACCCATCCTGGCAGTCGGAGTCTGTGACAACCGCTGGAGCCTAGCACATGCGCCTTGAAGGCTGCTATAACTGTTGTTCTACTGACTGGCGACTCACCTGCGTTGCTTCGCATTTTTCTTGACAATCGCCATGTGCTCCAAATGAGTCTGCAAATCTGATGGTGATGGTTTGATGTCTACCTCTCGCGCTTATGCCGATCCTTCATTCGGTGCACAGAATTTACGAGCTGGTGACCAGGTAGACGAATCGAAGGCTACTTCGTGAATGTCAATTTGAATCTACCGCTGAAATTGGATCATCTTTTTTATATCTGTCTAGATGTGTGCCCGCAAGGATAGTCTCGAAGGTATTCACGGGCCTTTCTCATAAATCATGTTTCGGCACATGCACTTGCTGCGGTGATGAAGATGCTGCGGTGATGTGGGGAACCAATCACACTTGCGGCATTTCTCCTCGCTACAATAAACCTGTATCTGCCAAGGATTTTCGCCTTCAGCACCGCGTCGCGAAAATTTCTATTCTTTCTTTCCAGTGCTGCGCATTCTGAGGGAGGAAAGAAATAAAAGACGTCAGAATGGTGAGGGAGACTATCACTACTAAAAAAATTCCTCTTCATTGGCTTACTTCTCAATAACCATGGTTAACTTCTCCGCTCTCGCGTCCGCGGTCCTGCTCGCTGTGACGGCGGCTACAGCCCACCCTACTGGTGCTCCTTTGAGCCAGGGTGAGCTAACGCGTCGCGCCGACTTCCAGAATTTCGCGCGTCGTTCTCTTAACGCTTGTCAGGACGTTCTCAAGCGGCATGGACACCTTGAAAGGTCGAGTGCTCGTCGCAGGGCCCTTGCTGATGACCTTCGTCGCAAGAGAGGTCTCCCTACGAGTAAGTGACTATTCTCCAGCCAAGTCTACCAAACTGACAACTCTCTCTCTCCTATAGGCAGCATCTACAAGCGCCTCGACTTGGACGATGTCTTGAACACCGACCATCAGTCGAACGCGACAGGTCTTACTGCTGATTCCGACCCCTTCGATGGAACCGGATCTTGCACGCTCGTCTCTGAGACTACTCAAGGCCCATACTACGTTGATGGAGAATACGTTCGCTCGGACATCACTGAAGGTCAAGAAGGTGTATACACCTACGTCGATGTCGAGCTTATTGACTACTCCACTTGCGAGCCTGTTGCCGATGTCTACATCGACTTTTGGCACTGCAACGCAACGGGTGTCTACTCTGGTGTCGTCGCCGGTGGTAACGGTGATCAAACCGACGAGACCAATTTGGTACGTTGGATCCCCTCGGATTGATCTTGGTTTCTGACGGCCTGTTTGATATGTTAGGACAA
This sequence comes from Armillaria borealis, assembly GCA_030435635.1. Classification (NCBI taxonomy): domain Eukaryota; kingdom Fungi; phylum Basidiomycota; class Agaricomycetes; order Agaricales; family Physalacriaceae; genus Armillaria; species Armillaria borealis. The sequence goes on from JAUEPT010000137.1 coordinate 82,112, forward strand.
GACTTTCCTTCGTGGAATCCAGGCGACCAACTCTGATGGTTATGCTCAGTTCGAGACTGTTTTTCCAGGTTCGCAGATCATTTCTCTGGCCACGGACAGCATCGTACTGAAACTCTATCCATGACACAGGTCATTACACATCGCGAGCGAATCATATCCACATCATCGCACATAACGATGGGACCGTTTTCGACAATGGCACCTTCAAGACAGATAGTGATCACCATGTCGGTAAGTCTTTCGTATTTCTTCAAGTTATACATGTATGCCATTTCTGAGTTGCATTTGTCAGGCCAACTCTTCTTCGACCAAAGTTTGATTTCTATCGTCGAAGAGACTTCGCCTTATTCCGCCAATACTCAACAGCTCACTTTGAACGAGGACGACTCGATTTTGTCAACAGAGGTCGAGGGAACCAACGGCGTTGACCCTGTCCTCGAGTACGTCTACCTCGGTGATGATATTTCTGATGGTCTTCTCGCGTGAGTACTATCCATTTGCCATTTACGAGGTGTTGTTGACAAAGACCGTTTATAGATGGGGATCTGTCGGTATCGACATCTCAGCGAGCTATTCGGTTTCTTCAGCAGCTACCCTTACTGAAGATGGTGGTGTTGAGAATAGCTCCAGCGGTGGTGGAGGTGCCCCTGGTGGGGGTGCACCACCCTCTTAGAAACAGAAGAGAGTATATGCAGATAAGAGTATCCAACGTGATGAAGCTTTGAAGTGATACAGAACACGACTTATGTTCGGTTAAAGCCAGACCTATCTTTCGTACACTTTTTGTGAAAATTGTTTCGTGTTTGACGTGACAGCAACTCGTTCCTTTCGCATCGAATCTGTTGGTCCACCACGGTTGGGCACGGTCCGGTCCTCCGCGGCCACGTGTGCTCTAGGGCAGGTGCTGTACTTTCCCGCTGTTCGTCGCTTAGCCTTGCACTTTCACATCCATTTGCCTAGCGAACCCCGCGATGCGGTTCGAAAGGGAAATGGGGATTCAGCGTTTGGTATGGGCTCGGAATTTACCCGTTCCATTGTAATCTGCGCAGAAGCGCATCATGATGTCTTCCGCTCTTGATCTATGCTGACACTGGACAGACTCTGTAGGTTCACAGGAGAGTTGGGTTCATGGATGACCATCTCGACCGCGCTCGTGCCCAGAACCTTTGATAATCGGATGCGCAGATACCGCTCAAGATTTTTTTCGTCGAGCCTGCCATATATTTTAGATGGTACAATCTCTGCGCCGTTGGACGCTTGAATGAGTTCGCTCTGCTTGGTCGTAACATGGCTTGTATCCAGCTAGGTAAGTGCCATTCTTTGCGTCAATAGTTCTTCCAGAAACTAATGCTTAGTATGTACCCGAATACAGAAATAATGAAACGTTCGTTTGTGATTGACCTCGTGCTCTGACTTCGAAGTCGCCAAGTGCTTCGAAGTACGAATTCGGGTGTTGCGGTGCACATGCATAGTATATGTGCCTTGACCTATTCAGCTGTATCTTCAACCAACACCACTTGCGTGGCATCTCTGCGAAGGTATCAGAAGACACGTTCACCATTGGACTCCGACGGTCTCGACGTATTCATGGCACTTAGACCGGCCTGGTGCCAAAGCACAAGATCACGGTATCGTTTTCTCTCGACGCTACAATGCATGGATTTAGTCTTTTCCAAGCAGCACCGCCAACCAGCGAGCGGTAAGCAAAGATCACCCGAGATACTAGATATCCGTGAAACATAACCTCTTCGCTATGTTCGCACGGACGAGCCCATCCACCGGAAACGAAGGTCGGAGAAGGTTAGGGCCGTGACAAGGAACTATTTTCGACTGATGCTCCCTTGCTCGGTTCCCCGCATCATGAAAACATGCCCCTTGAACGAGGCTTAACGATTTGTGACCGCGTCATATGCGTCATTCGTTCGCCCCTGCTTGACCTGAGCACACATTCACCTTTCTACTCCATGGATTAATGGCCACCGTCGCCGAGAGAAGACGACTTGGAAAACTATAAGAGCAGGATTAAACCAGCAGGTATTCTCAAAACCTCACTACTGTAGAGTTTATTCATCTCACCTCACCATGTTCGCTCGAATCTCTTTCACAGCTCTTCTGGCTCTACCTCTCCTAGCCAGCGCTGGGGTTATCCCTGTCGTCCTTCCTCGTGATGATATTATGGGTAGGCAGCTCGAGTCCCGCATCATCTGCCCGTCCCCACCTCCCATTCCCCTTCCCCGTGACGAATCCAGCAAGCATGCTGGTGTTACGGGAAGGCAGGTTGTTACGATCTCCCCAGTCCTTCCGCGTGAAGAATCCAATGATGCTGCTATTACAAGCAGGCATGATATTCCTGCTCCTGCAGCACCAGCGGCTCCTGCAGCTCCCGCCGCACCCGCTGCGCCTGCAGCGCCTGCAGCACCTCCTGCAGCACCGGCAGCACCGGCGGCTCCAGCTGCTCCTGCCGCGCCCGCGGCTCCAGCTGCTCCCGCGGCTCCAGCTGCACCTCCAGCCGCTCCTGCTGCACCGGCGTCTCCAGCCGCTCCCGCTAGTGGTGGAAACGGTGCTGCTTGCACCGCGACTGGTACCGCGCAGTGCTGTGCATCTACTCAGAGCGTGAGTCTGTCCTCACGCCGCTGATTGATGCGAAAACTGACTAGAATTTTTAGTCCACTGACTTGAGTGCGCCTGTTTCGACGCTTTTGGGCCTCCTCGGAGTCGTCGTTGGTCAACTCACTGGCAATGTGTAGGTTTTCTGTATCTCCAATAGATGGTGGTGCTTGGCTGATTCCTTCGTTCTACAGCGGTTTGTCTTGTAGCCCTATCACGGTTATCGGTGTTGGCGGAACTCAGTGCAATAACCAAGTTGTCTGCTGTGATAACAACAACTTCGTACGTGACAGTGTCATCCTGTTAGACCCGAACTCCGGTAAAACAAACAGTACTAAACAGTGGGCTTGCACGTGATGTGCAGTGTACCCAATGAGTGTAAAAGTCTGCCAACGGTAGTGTATGGGTTAGAACGTTTAGTTCTGGGCGAGAAGTGAGTCTGAGAGTGAAGTTTGGTGTATTGAAACTTTAGCTCGAAGCTGGAGAATATACAGCGAGAGCTACACTACTTATATACTGTTTCTGTACGTTCTATGAATATACTATGTCCTTGGGTATGCGGAGTAATCGGGGAGTCGGGGAGCATATTCGATCCATTGGTGGGAGTTCTGTGGTCTGGGTGTGGAGAGTGCTCCGATGACTCGAGGATTCATGGGTGAGATCCGTGATGCTTGGTAAGCGTTGAGATAAGATGCGATAAGATAAAAGAATGGAAAAATCGTAACATTACCCCCTCGTTAAAGGCAGGCGTCCCGACTGCTTTACATTCAGCCTCCCTCTCCTTCCGTTGTGTATCCGTCAATGGGCCCGTAGTTTTCGCCAAACTCTTCTCTGCTGGCCCAGTAATAATCTTTGATTAATTCACTGAGATGATGGGATTTCGTATTCGAAGTACCATGCCGTGGTGACGAAGTCGGTTCCTTGTTGGACTTGGAATTGTGTATGATCGCTCCTTTGTCTTGAGTCAAGGATGAAGATTGGTGATTGACCGTTATCGTCTTTGGTAGTTTGGGAGACGACGACGGCTTGTACTGTTATCGTTTCTTCTCTTGTTTTAAGGTAGTCTGAAATCGCTTCTTCTGCGTTTCCTAGTTCCCTTTCCGGCTTCCATTCATTGTCTTCTGGTCCGTATCCTTTCCATTTGACAAGGTAGTCTGTGACAATATTTGTCGCATATTTGCCTGTCTCCTTGTTTTTCTGGCCTCTGGTTTTATGAGTTTTGTGGTCTAGGATGACTTCGACTTCTTGTTCTGGCTCGTCGTTGATGATGTCTGGTGGCGGAGGTGGATCTTGAACTTGGTTTGGAAAAAGGGGTGCTACATATGGCGTAAGGAGGGTTTCGTTAAAGATGGGATAGATTTTCCATGTGGGTGGTAGCCTCAGTTTATAAGCTGATGCGCCACGTTTTTCTATAATAGTGAAAGGTCCAATGCGTTTATCGTCTAGCTTTTTCTTGGGCCGAGGGAGGTGAAGATTGGTTGTGTCGAGCCAAACCTTGTCTCCAGACTGGTATGTGATGGCGGACTTCTTCTTCTTGTCGTATTGGGTTTTCATTTGTTCTGCTGCTTTAGTGAGAGCAGCTTTTGTCTCTTTGTGGATTTGTTCCATTGTTGTTTTGAATTCCTCAGATGAGGGGTTTCGAAGTGGGGCATGGGAGTGAGAATCAGGGACGATGCGCGGGTTCCTTCCGTAATTGATGAAGAAGGGGCTTTTACCGGTGGCGGAGTGTATCCGATTATTGTGTTGGAATGCCGCTAAGGGTAACCATTCAGGCCAATCTGTTTGTCGGAAGTTGATGAAGACCCTGAGGTACTTCTCAATTTCCTGATTGACCCGTTCCGTCTGTCCATCTGTCTGGGGGTGAAAGGCTGTAGAGGCGTTTCCTTTGATATTGAGCATTTTGTACAAGTCTTGGAGGAACTTGGACACAAATTGGGGCCCTCTATCAGATATGACTGTCATCGGCATTCCGTACTTGGCATAGACTTCATCTCGTAGGATTTTAGCCCATCCTTCGGATGAAAGCGTAGTTTTGCAGGCGATGGGAATAATGGCTTTAGAAAATCGGTCTACGATGACTAGCATAGCGTCAAGTCCTTTGCATGGGACAAGACCGGTGATCATATCCACCGAGATATGTGTCCAGGGTTCGGATGGGATCTCGTTGGGATGAAGTGGAGCTCGCCGTGCTTGAGTGCTTGATTTGGTTCTCGCACAGGTTTCACATCCCTGGACGTAAGCTTCCACGTCCTTTTTGAGTTTGGGCCACCAATAGTCTCGGAGAACTAACTCCTTCGTTTTTTCGACACCTGGATGTCCTGCCGTGATATGATCGTGGCAGCGTGATATGACTTCGCCTCGGACTGCGGTATCACGAGGAACATAGATTCTCTCGTCGTAATATAAGAGACCCTTCCTTTCTTGAATTCCCTTCTCGTGGTTGAGCGAGTTAGCGATCCCTTGATCCCATTTTTGGTGATTACGTGTCGCACTTTTGATGCGTTCATGGGTTTCGTCGGTGGTCGGCATAATCATAGCCCGAAAGTGTTCGGGAGCTAAGACTGTCACTTCATCATTGTCGTCTTGTCCTTGGGGATGATCCGCTCTTCTACTGAGGAGGTCTGCTTTCTTGTTTGCAGCGCCTGGTTTGTGATGAAGGGTAAAATGGTACTCGGCAAGCTCAGTTACCCATCGCGCTTGTCGGCGGTTGAGTTTCTGAGGCTTGCGGAAGTACTGTAGATTTTGATGATCTGTCCAGATCTCGAAGTCTACAGCAGCACCCATAAGGTAGTGCCTCCATTCGTCAAGGGCGAGCATGATTGCGAGTAGCTCTTTGTCGTAGATTTCATAATTGCGTTCTGTGACTGTCAGAGCTTTTGAGAGGAAGGCTACGGGCCTCCACTTTCCGTCTTGTTCTTGGGATAGTACGGCGCTGATTGCGCCCTCGCTACTGTCTGCTTCTACGCGGAATTTTCCTTTCTCTGTCGGGATGGCGAGGATAACATCTGTGGCCAACTGGTGTTTAAGTCGTTGGAACGCAACTTGTTGAGCCGTTCCCCATGTCCAAGCTTCTTTCCCTGTAAGACGGGTCATTGGTCGTACTATATCACTGTAATGCTTAATGAAGCGTCGGTAGAAGTTGGTAAAGCCTAAGAATGATTGCAATTCCTTTTTCTTGGTTGGAGTGGGCCATTCCGTGATGCCCGCAACTTTGACAGGGTCCATACGGATGGATCCTTCGCTGATTATTACCCCGAGGTACTCTGTTTCTAGTACTTCGAACTCGCATTTCTCGGCTTTCAGGAAGAGTTTATTCTTCCTTAATAGCTCTAGAACACGACGAGTGATCTTTCGATGCTCTTCTAGAGTCTTCGAAAAGATCAGGATGTCGTCAAGGTATACGGTGACCTTGCCGGTTGCGATCAGATCCTTAAAGATGTCGTTCATCATCCATTGGAATGTGGCAGGCGAATTAGTGAGTCCGAAGAACATTACCGTGGGTTCGAAGAGACCACGGTTTGTTCTGAATGCGGCCTTCCATTCATCATCCTTCTTGATGCGTACATTGTTGTATCCCCAGCGTACGTCTAGCTTGGTGAAGTATTTGGCACTTCCGAGTTTGTCCATCAGCTCAGAGATGAGCGGCAAGGGGTATCGATTTTTGATCGTCATTTCATTCAACTTGCGATAGTCCTGGACGGGACGTAGTTTGCCGTCCTTCTTCTTGACGAAGAAGAACGGCGAAGCCATAGGTGATTTGGACGGTTTGATTCGTCCTGACGCAAGGTTTTCATTCTAGGAACTTATCGAGCTCTTCTTGCTCGATATGGTTCAAAGGGTAAACCTTACAATCTAACGTGTTTTTTGCATTGGGGACGAGTTCGATTGCATGGTCCCAGGGTTTACGAGCCGGTAGTTCGTCAAAGCTTTCTTTAGCGAACAGGTCTTCGAAGTCATGATAGAATTCGGGGACTTGCTCTTCGAAGGGTTTCTTTTCATTAGCTTTGGCAGCAAGTTCATTGGCTTTGTGGACTGCGCGAATTTCAATGGCCTCTTCTAGGTAGACGGCTAATATGGTTTCGCCTTCTTGAAGTTCCCATTCATCATCTGGGTCTGCGTCTGGGAGTACGAAGTGGTTTTTTGCACAGCGACAGCGTGTGAACGTTACACTGCCAGTGGTCCAATTGATGCTGGGATTGTGGCGTACCAGCCAGTCGTGTCCTAGGAAGATTTCCTTCGAGCCGAGGTCGGTAACGGCGAGGTCAATCTTTTCACTATGATCCCCGATTTTGAGACGGAGTTCAGCATATGCTGTGATTTCTCCGGCTTTGTTGCGGGATCCGTCAGCGTTGTAGACAGGAATGGGGCTAGCCGTTTTTTGAATTGGAATTCCGTGTTTCTTGACGAAGTCCTGATGAATAGAACTTCCGGTACATCCGCTATCTACGAGCGCCTTGGCTTGGATCGTGATGGGGAGTCCCTAAGGTTTCAAGCGTTACTGGGAGGAGAAGACTCTGGGGGGAATTCTGAGCGCGGATGAAGTATCGTTTGGGTTTTTGAAGTTCATCGAGCCAATCGAGAGCACGAGTGCGTTCTGAGGTACGAAGACCTTTGAGAAGGTTGTCTACGACTTCCTCCGCTCGGGTCTTATGAATCCAATTGAGTAGAATAGCTCTAGCAATGGATTCATTTTTTGCGTCTTTGATAGCCCTCCAAGTCCATTCGGTCTCGAAGGGTTTCAACCATTCATGCGGTGCTACCATCGGGGGCGCATGCTTTGCAGCCTCCCGATCCTTTGATACTGAAGTATCGTTGCCAATAGGGCGTTCTGCCTTCTTTTCCATAGAAGGACTTTGTCGCTTCAGGGATGGCCTGCATGCGTCTGCATCGGTTGCAGCAACCTTGTTCTGCTGTAGTATAAATGAGGTATCATCATCTTCATCAGGTACTCGATCATAACTACCGAATGCCCCCTTTTTATTGCCTGGGCGCTAGCAACTTCCTTCCTTTCGGCTATCCTTGCGGTTTTCTCCAGCGCCCCATCCAGCTGAGACTCAACGTCAGCTGTTGCGATGGGTGACCGTTGGGTCGGAGCCGCTTGTTCAGAGGGTGAGTTTGGACCCGGTTCCCCTGTCCCATCCGTCCTGCGGGGCAAGCTCGCAGTGTCGATGGGTACCACTATGGTAGGTGGTTTTCCGCCTGGTACTTTCACGCGCCATGAAGGGTTGTTACTCGTAAGGTGATTATCTGTCGACGGTGTTGGTAAACCGCTGTCAGGGCTCTCAGTCACGTCCCCGGCTTCGTCGTCTGAAGTGATTGAGACTGTGTCGATATCCGTTGTAAGGATGGCGTATCTATTGTGTGATTCCATTCGGGGTTTACGACTTTCAGCGAATAGTATTGAATGCGGCGTAGACGGAATACAATTCATTACTACAGGTGTATAATAAGTCCGGCCACTATGACTAGAATGCGTACCAGAACCCCCCTTCGCCGAGTAAGTAGAATCACTTACTTCCCGGCGTCGTCTTTTACCTCTTCGATCTTGGAGCTTGAGGGCTCGGTCGTCGAGGCTCTGACCTCTTGCTTGCCTTTGTTCCATGATTGTAGCGGGCAATTCTTGCTGATGTGCCCTTTCTTGCCGCAGCGGAAGCAGTTCCCGCTCTTGACTGCGTCGATGTCCATCGGCCTTCCCCGTCCACCATAGGTCGTTCCAGAGGCTGTGGTTTTATCAGCCGAGGAAGTTGTCGCGCCGGAGCTCCCCTTGGAGGCTCCGGCGTATGGTGGGGTTGCTTTTGGCGGGGCGGTGGGACGAGGCTGGTACATCTTGCCCATGAGGTCGAAGGCCTGCTTCCTCTGCCTTTCCTCGTTCATCAGGATAATCCGCTCTCCCCACTGTTCATATCCAACCGGGATGTTTACTCCCATGTTGGCGATTATCGTGGTGTAGGAGGCGGGGACTCCTTGTCGCAGGGCCTGTGACCATATGGCCACGGTCGCCAGTGTCATGTTGTAGTTTAGCTTTCTTGGCAAGCTTTTCGAGTTCTTGGAGATACTCGGTGGCGGTCATTGTTCCTGTCATGCGGAGAGCGTACATATCGACTTTATGCTTCTCTTCGACGCCTGGGTCGCTGAACTTCTTTTCGACGGCCTGTTTGAAGGCGTACCAGGTGGGGAATCGATATTTTCCCCGGCTGTCACTGTAGAGGTCTGCTAGTTGCATTGTCCACCAATCCTTGGCTCTTCCTTCGAAGTAGGAAGCAGCGAAGGCTACTCGATACGAGTCAAGCCACATAGTATGCACTGTAGACTTGAAATATACTTGACAGTCCGTGATGAACCTGTCAATGTCGTCAGGAATCCCCGATAAGGGGTTTGGTTTTCTGGCGAGGTCGGGTTTGCACCCTATCCATGGCGCATCGTCTGCCATTGCGCCCACAGGGTTTGGTGGATCCTTGGAGGGATCAAACCTGTCGGGAGCGCCTGGTAATGACCATCGCTCCCTGTCCCTGGCTACGGGATCACTGAATAGTCCCGGGGGTGGATCTCCTTTGAAGAAGCCGGTTCCCGGCTTCCATGGCTCGGCCGGCTTCTCCGGCTTCTTGCCATCGTTCTTGTCATTGTCATCGTCATCGTTCGTCCTACCCATCCTTCTCCTGGTTTTGGATGTGCTGGCTCTGCTCCTCCTGATCCGGCTTGTACTCGGCCTGGGCCGAGATACATGCCTTGGGTTTGTTTGTGGATCTGGGGTGATGCCGGCCGACGTCGGCGTCTCGGCTCGTGGGAGGCGAGGGGTAAGGTCTAGGTGGTGCCTGGTTTGGGGAATCGGGATTGGTAAGGACTGGGGGTCTGGTAGGGATGAAGTGGATGGAGTTTATTAAATAAGTCGGTCGCTTGTACATCTGCACTATAACTTAGTATATCCTCCTGTTCAGCTGGATCCGCTCGCATCCATGCCTGACCCGCCTCCGAACTGCAGTCCATGTCGCTTCTGTTGGGATAAGCGCTCTCCTGGAACGCCATATACTCATATAGTCGCGCTCTCGACTCTCGGGGGTTGTGATATCCGGCGTGGGCTCTGGCCTCCATCCAGGTACCGAGAGAGACTCCTGGGAGCTCTTGTCGGATCTGGAGGGCGCGATACTGTCGGTATCGCTCGAGCCAGACTGGCTCATGGAGAGGACACTGACGGTAGGATTCTGTCTCGACCTCGTTGATGGCGTCTGCCTCCTCTCGGGTGGCGGTCTGTCTCTGCCAGTACTGGGCTGCTGGCTCGCTCTCCAGTTGTGGGCGACTTGCGCGCTGGTAGAACTGGGTAATGGTGCGATCGCGGGCAATGGTTCGTTCGAGCTCGTCGTTGTCGGTGGTAAGCTGGGCGAGCTCATTGTCGCGCTGGGTGAGTCGCGCAAGTTCTTCTGCTGCTGTAGCTGCGCGATTTGCTGCAGCAAGTCGTCGTATGTTGGGGACGGGGGTGAGGGATCGTCGGAGGGTTGGTCTCGAGGGGTATGGGGTGTCGGCTCGTTCATACTCGGAATTGGTGGGAGAGTGGGGTCGGTACTCATCGTTGGTTTCGCTGTCAGACCGGATGACGATAGGTATTCCGAGCTCTCGGATGGGGAACTCGGGGCTGGAGAGGAAGGAGGTGAGGGTTCCTCGGGGAGTGAGGTCGTTGATCCCTTCTTCTTCTTGAAGAATGGAATCCGGGATCGAAGGGATCGTCTCGTACTCCTCAGTGATGACGTGTCCTCCTTCTTGTCCGACGTCCTGCTCGCTGATAGGGGACCTTGTTGAGGACCGGGATTCAAAGAGAGGAGGGAAGGTGATTGGACCTTCCCACTCTCTGAAGGGGTCTGCGACATAGTGGTAGGGGGTTGGGGTCCTTTCAGGTATGGGGTAGAGGCGTGGGTTGGGGACAAAGACGCCTCCTGGGCGTTCGATGTAGGCGGGGATAAAGAGGTGACGGATGGTTTGGTGGAATTGGCTAGCGAGTCGTTTGATCTCGTGCGAATAGGTTTGGTAGAGGATAAGGGCGGTGAGGACACAGGTGAGGCTAAGCGCGGTAACGGCTATAGCGACAAGAGTGCTGGTGGAGAAGTTGGTAGAGATTTGCATTCGGTTTAGTTCAACGTATGAGCGTTGAGAAGAAAGGGAATGTATGAAGCTTCGAGCTAATTGTTAGACCCGAACTCCGGTAAAACAAACAGTACTAAACAGTGGGCTTGCACGTGATGTGCAGTGTACCCAATGAGTGTGAAAGTCTGCCAACGGTAGTGTATGGGTTAGAACGTTTAGTTCTGAGCGAGAAGTGAGTCTGAGAGTGAAGTTTGGTGTATTGAAACTTTAGCTCGAAGCTGGAGAATATACAGCGAGAGCTACACTACTTATATACTGTTTCTGTACGTTCTATGAATATACTATGTCCTTGGGTATGCGGAGTAATCGGGGAGTCGGGGAGCATATTCGATCCATTGGTTGGAGTTCTGTGGTCTGAGTGTGGAGAGTGCTCCAATGACTCGAGGATTCATGGTGAGAT
>JAUEPT010000138.1:0-93023 GCA_030435635.1 Armillaria borealis
ACAGAAACACTCAGCTCGAGTTTGCTGCAAGTAGCCAACTCAAAACCCTCGCGGTGGGCTCCACTGTCGCAGTATACGTCGATGCGGACGTAGACGGTTGTGCGAGGTCGTGAGTCGCTAGTGAATCGGCTGAGTGTGGGCGAGTTTTGAGGTTTTTGTTGGTACGAATTGTATCTAGATAGTAAATCAGTACTAAGAACAAGGAGACCACTTACTGGGCTCAAATCTGAAGGCTCATGTGCTCGCTCGATGGCTCAGTGCTCGGAGAAAGAAGGAAAGAAAGGTAAAATCAAATTTCTTCGTACAGGCACAGATAACGAAAGAGGGGGTGGCCGTACGCGTGCTCGTGCGTCGCCAGAGCCCATAGACGATAGTAAAGTCATATATGTACTATATTCTAAAATAAAAGACGTCAGATGAAAGAGAATATCTCAGCTACAGACCTTGTCCTCGAGCAGGAGCAAAATAGACCGGGAAACGCGCAACTACGGCATAGGAAGAGCCTGCTGCCCCGTTCAGCATGCAAACGATGTCCCACGTCGTTGCGTCTCGATTCCCAGCGCGTTCCGAGTCAGATTTTGTCCGCTGTCGGCCTTGGTCTTTCGCATCAGATGGGGTAGGGAGGGGAGTAATGGTGAAGTAAAAGAGAAGGTAAGAAACGGAATTCAAATGATGATAACGAACCCATATATCTCTACAGCGTTCATACGACCCATACCCCAAGTAATCCTTCCACCAGTCCTCGAAATAGCTCATTGGCTTGCGAGGTGAGCTACCTCAACGTTGATGTCTTGATCTCGAGCCTTGTTGCTCAAAGGGAGGAGTTGTCTGAACATGCTCTCATTGGTCCTAGAGCTAGGTGGGGTCGCGCTGAGAGGAGATAAGAGTCTGTAAAGAGAAAACGAAGTAATAACTGGAGAGATGACGGTAGAGAAGAAGAAAGACACGTAGCAAACCTAAAAAGGAAGTACGAGTCAACCGGCCCGAGACGTCGAGTCTACGAGCACGGCAACTCGTACTACCACAACGTCTTGCCGGTTATCAACAGACTGCCCGTAAGCGCTCGGATCACAAGTAGCCGCGTAAATCATTTCTTAGCAAATGCCGGCCCTCAAGCTTATGGCTTCTGTAAGCTCCCGAACAAGCGTGGGTGTGAGAGCGTAAGCTGTATGCATGCTGTGCCTATATGCGATCCGTCTACTCAGTGATCAGCAGTGCCACACGTCTTTCCATCTTAAAAGCGACGATGCCCCTCGAAAGGTCACATTTCACTTTACTTCCCCTCCATCTCGTATTGACAATTCCTTGAATGGACAGGATATGGGATATCACAGGTACTTACTACCCCACGCGACCCTGTAAAGCATTACGCTGATCTGCCTTCGGTATTCTTGTAGTGCTTCGAAGCGAAGGCCTCCAAGCGCTTCGCTCAGAAAACTCCTGGAGACCTGTCATCACCATCGAAGACGGCCATTCACAGCACCTACATGAAGTACGGCTTGGGTCTGATGGGCAGAATCCTGACCAAAAGGCGTCGGGATTCCGGTTGTGAGTCCTTGTTCTCGGTATTTGCTGATATTCACTTTCATCAGATACGAGGTCAATGCGCCCTCAATTACGATCAAGGCATGGTATCGACCCATGGCGAGGAGGAGCAAGAAGAAACTTCTCGGGACTGCGACATATTCATTGGTCCAGCTCGAAGCTCAGACACATAGTACGCTCCGATCCAGCCGGCATCTACCCCCGGCTAACCCCACATCTCCAGAAATAGACGTCTCTCTTGTACCTCAGGCTAACAATATCAACACCAACTCGTCTTTATTGCCTATCATATTCCTCCGAGTGAAACCTGCATCGTCCACCTGGCCCCATGAAAACGTCGCCACCCCAACTCACGACTTGCAACTCTTCCCAGCCCCAGATGTCTGCCAATCTCTACCCCCATCACCTGATCCTAGTTATCTCAGCCCCAATATGCTCGGATTGTCAATGACTCCTGCAAGCACCGGCAGTGGTAGCAGCACTCCCCGCCGGTCGTATGACGATATCTTCGAGCCTCTATTGCTGTCATCCAGCTCCCTCCTCAGCCCAATGACGGTTCCTAGTCCGCTTCCTCAGCACTGCGATATCGACGAACCCCTCCGAGAGTTCAATCTCGCAGAACGTCTCATATCGTCATTTACGATCTACCGGGAACTGAAATGCGCAAAGTTTGAAAACGATTTCGAGGCTGCGTTCTCGAAACAACAGGAAGAGTGGACGTATGTCGCTGGCTTGGTAAGTTTTAAATTTTTAAAAATTAATAGACTATGGATCTAAAGCATCTGTTTCGTAGCTCCTAGCACTTATCGCGTACGTTCTATCTCAAATCTCTCGAATAACATCCAGTCCTAAAGACTTCTTCCCACAGCGTGAACACAGCTGTTTTCTCCGTCACCCCAGATTCACAATTCGGAGTAACGTCCTCCGCTCGATTGACTGTAGCCGCTTCCGCTATAACCTCCGGGCTCGGACTGGTATGCGATGTATGGTTCATCAGCCGATACAGATTCGGCCCTATATCCACTCTCACACAACGGTCCCTAGATCTCTTTGGGACGCATTTCTTCTTCGCGTTCTCCGCGCGCATACCGATGCTGTGTCTAGTGGTGTCGTCGATGTGGCTGTTGGCATTTATTGGCATCATGGCGTATGTCATCAGTTCTGATGTCGTCTTGGTCGTGGGCATCTTTGTTGGGGTGGGGATGACGGCGCAGGTATGGGTGTTCGTGGCGTATTGGTGTGCGAGGAAAGTGGGGCGCGGGCTGAGGATGGTGCTCCGAGAAAGATGTTGACGTGTTGATGTGCTGCAAGCTAATTGCGCCTTCGCCGCTATTTATATTATTCGTAATTCATTGAGAGCTTAATCATGCATCGGATATAAGCGAGACCCGGAATACACACATTGTTACGTTGTTCAGTGGATGAGATTTCAAAGCCGGCCCGAGGGTGCCAACCAAACATCCAGCAATAGCTGAGTTTTACTGTTACGTCTCAATGATTAAAGCTAGCTAAGACCACGTCATGGCGCTAGAACACACCGAATTTACTCCGTCTTCTCTCGTCCCCTCCGATTGACATCCTGCCCTTAATATCTACCCTTGCTGCTCTTGGCTCCACGGCGGAACCGTATACTATTATAAGCCCCGATACCCTTGTTGAGGAAGAACGCCTTCCAGACTATGATGCTCATCGCCATTTTCCAGTCAGGCTAGGCGGACTCTTCAATGGGATATACCAGGTCATTGGAAAGCTTGGCTATGGAGTGAACGGAACCATCTGCCTTGCCAAAGACATGGGCAGGTAAGTTGGAAAGTCACCCGTCGACTTCAGTGCTAATCGGCGGTTGTCTAAAAGCCCGAATCCCAAGAGACATCCCTTTGTGGCCATCATAGTGTCGACTATTGATGATGAGCCTGGAGAAAACCGTGAACTCGCGATAACACTGATGCAAACCGATCTAGCCCTGGCCGCGCTTTGGTTCGTACTCTCTATGATAATTTTTTGCTGAAAGGTCCTCATGGAGTCCACGTCTGCTTGGTGTACTATCCTCAGAGAGACTGTGGACTTCTCCCAGCACCACTACCTTGAAGCCTCCGGGGGACGAAGCTTTTCCACGTTCCCTATTCTCATGGTTTACTACAAGGCACTTCTCACAGGCCTTCGATATCTCCACCACGATTGTCATGTCATTCACACTGGTCCGTTCCCATTCGCTTCAGTAACACATCCTCCCTAATTCTAGCGATAGATCTTAAATTATCCAATATTCTCTTCATAATGGAGAATTCTAAGACCTTGCTTCTGAACTACGAAACTTATGCTTTAGAGAACCCTTCTTCCAGGAGGATTCTCCCCGATCGTGAAGTATATGTTTCTGACAGTGATTTCGGTGGGTGGGTGAAGCGTGAGGCACCCTTGGCCGTGATCTCTGACTTTGGCAATGCGGTTCGTGGCGATCAGGGTGTCTATGGTCATTTCATACAGCCGGATCCGTTTTGTGGGCCAGACATCAGCTTTGGAATGGCTTGGTCATATATTGTTGATATCTGGAATCTCCGAGGTGTACTGGTACGAGTTTTGCGTCAGCTACTTTCAACAATCCTCATAATTCCTCGCCTGGCTTTGCATATGTTCGAATGTCTGTGCATGAAATCTCAAATTAGCAGCTTGGATTCCAAAGAAAAGTTCGATATTTTGGTACAAATGGCCCCAACTAAACGCCTTCTTGGACCTCCTCCCGTAGAGCTCATAAACAGGATACATCCAGAGTGCAGGTCCATGTTATTTGAAAATGGTGAGCCGCTCATGGTGGATAAAATGTATTGTGCTAACAGTTTGATTCTAGGACCATTCAAGCATCGAAGATACTATCCACCCCGGAACGAAGGCATATTCGAAGTCTTGTTTTCTACAATCCCGGATTCTTGGCAGGAGGAATTTTTCATTGCCTTTCTGAAGCGGATGCTCAGGCGGCTTCCAGAGGAGCGGGCGTCCATCGATGAACTCCTCGCCGATCCTTGGATGTCATCCGTTCAGGCGTCGCGTAATCGTTGATGAAGATATACTCCCCAATGACTGTCAGCGTTGAGCACCTTGATCACACATGGCATGTTGATTATTTATAATTCATTGGATTCAATTGAGGTATATTGGTATAAGATTTGTATGACAAAGAAATGAAAAGCAAAGCAAGTGTCCGTCGAAAAGCACTAATGTATATGCAAATCGATCTTTCGCAGCTGGCCAAGATGTCCAGGCTTGCGGCAAGATGGGCATCCCTGACTCTTTTCAAAGGTCTGGCGGATGCATCTACGATGAAAGTTAGATGGAACTCGCATCATAAGAGAAAAGAAACTGACGATGAACAGAATACGTGCCCACACTTTGTCACGCTCATCTTTGATGACGGACACAAGCACACCGGACAGGTTTGCTTTACGGTAGCTTTCTGTATTGGTTGACGTTGAAGGCGCTTCTTAAGACTCTGTAGGTGAAGCGTCAGAAGGAGCTACGAATCAAGGAAAGGGTAAGCCTACCAAGATCGCGATGCCAACCTCCACACGGGACATAGGAGCGTCTTCCTCGATTTTTTCGAGGGTGACAGGATCCTCCCGGTTCTCTTCTTGCTCTTGCTGGCGTGCCAGCTCGTCTTCCCACCCTTCGGCGCGCTTCTCGCGATCGCCTTCTTCATAATCGCGGTGGTGACGAGCTGATTGCTCAAGATGCTGTTCAGTCGCGTTAGCAAGAAGCCGTCATCGGAAACGAAGGAGGACATACAATTTTAAGAGCAGAGGAGGACTGGAACTCCTTGTCGCAGTCATCACAATAGTGATGGTAATCCGAGAGGATCAAGTGCTAAAAGGAAAAGAATTAGTCGACATCGATGAGCATAACAACAAAAGGGGCTCACCGTCTTGAAGGAGTTGTTGTTCAGGAAACCCCGTCTGCAGGTACCGCAGTACGGGTGTCGACCAGAAAGGTCGAGATGATTCCGCATAAGCTCAATGGACCATAGTGTTTGGTCGCATTGCGTGCAATATTGCGGATTGAATTCCTCTTCAGGACGAAGAGTGATAGTGGAAGTCGAGGCTTCACACGTGTTGTTGGTGGAGCGCAGTTGGTTGTGGTTGGTGTTCATGTTTGTGATAGAGGAAATCAGGTTCCGCGGGGTCATTTTATACGAGGAAAGGGGGAGCTGTTGTCTCACTCCGGCGGCAGTGAGACACTTTGTAGACACCTATATTCACCGGTGGACGTTGGTTGGTCCACGTCTGCACCGTGACGTCCTGCAAGTACGAGATGGCGCAACGATGGTGTGCACATTCTTGGCATTAACAAACCATCTTTCACTGAGCGCGAGGCCAACGACCAAGACGAGCACGCCAATAGGAGTAGTAGCTTGCCCCCTCCGGTGGTCTCAGAAGAGGTCTCGCCGATACGCGAAATCGAAGCTGACTTGGAATCTTGAGAAGTCAAAACGTTGAAACATATCCTCGGAAAGCTGAAGTTAAGCCTGAGTGGCCATTAGGACCATACGCATGTCCTGTCGAGTTGCACAGATGTAGGATATCACTGAACCGTCAGGCACCAACAGTGATGAGAACGCGTCAGCTTTAGTGGCAGGGACCTCCGCTGAAGATACACGCTTGATGCCCAACATGCCACGGGATGACTACGAGAGCGAGAACGAGGTTGTCTGAAGGAAGACTCGGAATACGAAAAGGGAGGTGGTTTAAGGTACCCGAAATCTGCACTTTCCTACATTGAGAAACCAAAGGAAAAGAATGCAGAACGTAGCAGGCATACCTCATATCACACTTGTGGCTAAAACACGGAAACAGCGCCCGGGTGACGCGACTTTGAGCAAGACGGGGTGCTTTCGCTACCTCGAGGAGACCTTACTGTCTCAAAGCGACGCTCCTTCGAAGGTCGCAGAGACGCTTTCGCGCAATTCGGAACCAGGAAACAACGGCACCGGCAGGGCCAAGATCCAGTGCGCCTCAACGAGGAAAAGCAGCCGGTGTTTCGGTCCTAATTAACTGAGAGCAAACAAGTCAGCACCACTGTGACTAGCGATCGAACATAGACGCCATATACCTGATTATTATACCAAAGGCGAATCAATGTTGCTTTGGGGTCCGAGGATGCATGCTAACGGAAGAACCGATCCTTCGTCTTTCGACTGAAGAACCTCAGAAGGCGATGAGCCACATACTCAGAAACACCGCACTTCCATTATAATTAACGTGGTAGACCGACGACAACGAGGCTGGCGTAGAAGCACGATCTCAAGTGTTGTTTACCATCCGAACATTTTATGAAACGAAAGCTTGAGATATATAAAGGGAGGCGATTCGTGGCAACCCGTGCCTGCACTTTCCCGCTTTGAGTAAGAATTACGCAAAACGCGTCAAGCATACCTCATTTAAAAAAACAGTGCACGCATGGCTGGACGATCCATAACTTTCAGCTCCAAGATATTCTGCAACACAACAATGGTTCGTCTAAGCAATATTAACGTCAGATGTGCATATCAAAAGATATTACATACTTTCTCCGACGCGACTCCTGTGGTGAGAGCATACTAGGAAGCAGTAATCTGGGACGACGAGCGAGAACACCTGGGATGACCTACATGATCCTCCATAAATCGGCCAAAGAACCCTAGAAGACGATAGCTCACTTATTTGTTATAATGGTTTTGGTACGCCCACAAACACAACTGACGTAACGGCATCTTCTGAAGCTGGCTGCAACATTTGTCGCTGTTTTCTATTATGAGATGACGCAAACTAAAGATTTACCGGAAACTCACTCACCAGAAAAACCTCTCTGCCTTGCATGCGAGATGACCGAGCACCGGTGGACGTACTCTTGAGTATACAGGGTACCAGTCCAAATGTAGGAATCATAGGAACGCCTATATTATCCTTCGTAAATAAACCAGAGGAAACAAATAGATTGGGAATACCCATACCCGACATCACATCGAGGCCGACACACTTCTTATTACAAGCTGGGTCAGGACATGTGCCTTCTAGCGGAATGCGGTCGATGATCCTAAGCGTTATCTAGCAGCATGAATCGGCAATAAAACCTTCGTAAGGTATAGTAGCTGCGAGGAAATCAAAGTCGGCGGAGGGTGCACCGTCTCACCTTCGGCTATACGTATTTCAGCAACAAGGAGAATTCGCTCCGGGTGGCCGACGTACTATGTCCTTCCTGGACTTGTATAAATTCTTCCACCAGCTTTCACCGCAGCGACTGCCACCACCTAACCAAATTACTCAGATCGTGACTCAACATAGCTGAATTTTAGGTCACACCTCGAGCCGCCGAAGGCGGTACTGGATCGCTATGCGTCTTTATCTGACTCTGCCGCCAGCCTATGGCCCCTCCCGCCCATTGTCGGCTTGGGCAGCCCGAACAGCCCGACTCTTCAAGACCGTTGGTGGGCCACGAAAATAAGGCCGTAGTCTTTCTTGAGAAGAGCCCATGATTCGTGAGGATAAACAACGGCAACTTTCGTGGATCGAAAAAGAGAAATGAACGACACGGTGGACGTTGAATGAAAAGATTGTGGATGTTTGTCATTGGCCTGCACCGGCGCCCTTCCCGAGTCCCGAGTCCCGAGTCCCGAGTCGCACCGCCACCATCATCTTTCATCATACGCGCTTTTTGACGCGACGGTGACGCTGAACGACGCGTCATCAAAATGTGACAAATAACTGACATGATTTCCGATCGTACAAGCCCAGGCTGCCGTGCCAATGCTCCGCCCATCGTGTGCACGGGCCCTTTCCCGCACCACTTTTCAATTTCCCTCGCCACTTCACTTCTCCTTCCTCGTCATTCAGCACAATTGGCTGTATATAAACGGCCTCAATTAACTATGTCATAAATCACCGTTTAACAAGGGACCAATGTGCATGCACTCATACTCACTGCGGAAATGGATTTTGATTACCTTCGAGCCGTTCAATTTGAATTCAGAATGCGAATCTGATTATCAAGATTTAGTTAATCCAATGACCGACGCCCGTTTCTGAGGTACAGGGATACTGTAAGGGAATAACTGAACTCCACAGGTAGCTGGCCCAATATCGAGTTGGTTTGCACAAAGGTTTCCTCAGGTGACCGTATCACTGAGATGTTGTTCGATATAGTTTCGGTGTTAATACGAGTCATGACAGATTGCGGCTGTATATTGAGAGAAGGACGAGAGCGAGAGAAGAGTGGCAGCTAGGAGTATTCCTGGGGGGAAAATATGACTGTTCAACGTTCAGTGCTGGAAAATCAAGATTGATGATGAAATAAGATAAGCCACTTCGGCATCCGTCCGAACCACTCTCCCTCCCTTAATTAAGGGAGGTCCCGATTTTCTCGTTGATCTGAAGATACGATGCCCTATGAGCTCCGGTGCTCCTTGTGGTCTTGGTCGCAATGTGAAGGTGCAGATTGAGACTCCGTTTTCAGGATATATAAAAATACTGTCCTAACATCGAAGAATAAATCTCCACTTTACTAATCTTCAATGTTTACGACATATGTCCGACCTCCTGCCACAACGACGGCGAGGAAGAGAGATAAGAAATTCGGCACACCCTGAAGCCAGTGCCTTATAATCATCGAAGATGAATGGATACAGTTCCTGGGCTCACCTGATGACCGGCCTTTGAGGAATGACATCCGAGACACGATAAGCTACTATGTTTGTTCACTTCCCGCTTGCCAGTGCTCTGGTATCTCTTCTTTGAGCTCGAAAGAGGGATTATGTAGCGTGCTTGACGATAGCAGAAGTCGGCTATTAGAATGCAGATTAGAGGGAAAACCAGTTGGTAATAAGTACTTACCGCGCTATACGAATTGTTGGGGGCGAGCGACAGTGTTAGACAATAGCAGGGTATAGATTTAGCAGGAAACATACGAGACTATAGAATCAATTCTTCCCCGTATGCGCAACTTGCTATCCAATCCGGAAGGATGTCCATACTGGGAAGGAAGTGGCAGGCGAAGATGATCTAAGTGTCGTTCTTTCTCTATCCTTTGGCCTGTGGCCTTCGCATGTAACCCCCAAAAACATGAAGGAAACATTCGTACTTACACAACGCGAGTTAAAGACACCAGTCAGTCTTCAGACGACGAGAGAGCAAATAGCTCTTAGACTGGTTAAATCTGATTCGTGTTCCCAGTTTGTCGGCTGATGTCTTGGTAAATTTGACCATAGAAACCGAGCGCTCCGCTGCTCGAATGACGAACTTTACTTTAAATACGAAGATAAGCATTGTAAAATAAATGTCCGAAAGAAGACTCAGAATCTACCCTCGGAGCTAGAGTCTAGGCCTAGTCTCCAGCAGATCCTATACCAGCAGACAGTGCATCAGATAGATACAGGAGGACCGTTTACGCGTGCTAAGATGGATAGATCGATGGTCAGCAACGTAAACGGTGGCGGTTCCAAAGGAGGTTCCGCTTGGCGGGACCGGCCCTTACGGCACAGCCACCAATTGGTCAATCACCGGTCCCGACTATCAAGCGACTCTTACGTGCCCCATTCCTTTATAACGCATTCTGACGACGGCATCGCGAGTTTATCACTCCTCTGTGCCTAATCATCTCTCGTGGCTACTCACCTACGCGGCACTGGAACTTGGAAGCCGAAACACTATGTTGGTCAGAAAAAGACAAAACACGGGTTTGCGGAACGCTGATGCATGCTTGCTCTCACTGTGGCTCGGCTAATTCTACTGGGACAGATATGCACCAATATAATCAACTCCTTACTTTAAGAATCAATCGTGTTCTCTGACCCCTTCTTTGTTAGACAAACGGAAGGCCCCAGCGCGATGCGCAAAGCTATCTGTTTTGTTTTGTTAAATCTGCCCCCGAGAAACCAGGAAAGGCCTGAGCATTTCTCCAGGTGTGCTACGCTCTGCGGTTTGCTGGCTCTGCTACGCATTCATATCTATGATTACGGGGAAACTGCTCGGACTGCGCAATCCGATCTTAGTTCTTGCGAGGACGGGATGGCCAGTGAACTCGACCACCGTCTATTATGATGCTGCATACCGGAAAGGAGCCATTTTTGGAGCTACAGTTTGAGGTGTGGATGAATATGTTTAGTACATGACAAATTTCAGCTCACGCAGTAGCAGAAGCCATATGAAGTAAAGTGTAAAGCTCCGCGGCACATTGTCGATTTCTTGTCTTGATCCTTGAAGCACCGGACTGCCACTCTGTGGCCGGCCCTGCCATTTTCCTAGGTCATTGAAGCGGGGACATTGTAACGGTTGGTCATCTGGGGAGTGATTGGACAATAGGATGTTCGTAAGCGGCACCGTTGGCGTCATTTATAACTATTTACATTCTTACTAGATCTGTAAATCTCTCCGTATCCTCGTGCAGAGCTTGTACCACACGCTGGTCTGGGCGCGTGGTTTGCTAGGGCAGCATGGTCCTTGTATCACTCTTATTAGCCTTAGGTATGTGACCACAGTCCCTAGCGAGGAGTTATTGAGTAAAATGTTGGTAACGAAGAGATGACTCTGTCTAGAATTCATGCCGTTGGCCATATCAGAGTCGACGCTAAAGTCATTGTCTTTTCGGTCCATTGACTCTCAACAGAAGCGGTCGCTGTAATGTTTTATTTCCTTTATCGGGAAATAGTCGCAAGACAATGCAGAGTGCCACCCGTCGCGTGCGCATTTCCTTACCATTCAAAAGCCCGGGACGGGAACACAGTTACTTACTTCAGTATCGCCTACTTCGCACCTCCCCCACGGCTGGCACCAATCCCGAACTCTCTACCATCCAGCTGCTTCCTCTCGTCTAAATGGCTCGTTTCGAAGTTGAGACTAGCTCTATGCTCACGCTTGCTGAGTGCGCTGCAGAGCTCATCCCAGTCTGGCTCAGGAGTTACCATGAAGATGAGGGTCGGAATGTCTGTACATTCGGAGATACTTTGGAGAAGATCAGCGACTGTGGTGGTCGTAAGAGGACTTCATCGTAAGTCGTACAAGAATTGTTCACATTGCAATACACTGAGCGTATATATAGCGTTAACGGGGACGTTGGACGTCCGTCGAAGCTCGCTAAGTGTGAGGCTGGACCAATGGTGCTTCAAGTGTATGTACTTCCTTCATCTTTGTTTCGCCTTACTAACAATTTAGCTTAGTCCTAGGCTCATCTCTCATCCCTCTCCGCAACTGGCTCACGTGCCGACGGCCCCTAGTCCTGCCAGGCATGTTCTTTCACTACTCACTGACTTTTTGTTTCTCATGACTTATCTCAGTATCCCTGTTCCTCGTCTCATTTCTCCCCCACCAAAACGCGCTCTAAGCGTTGGTTCAAGCGCCGATCAAGACCGTGTCGACCTCAGCTGGATCCCCAAAACATACCTACTTTTTGTACCGAACGACACCGTGATGCACAGTCGATTTATGTCTGAGTGCACCTACCCGCTGCCCATCTACCACAGATCTGGTGCCGTCAAGAGAAAGAATTGCGAACAGCGCAAGGAATTCTTGGACAACGATGAATGGGCTGCGGTCACTGATGTGCATAGAGTCGTATGCAATGGGTGCGAAATGAATGTGGCACTTGACAGTCGCAACGGCTTCTATTATCCCGGTTTCTGGGTGAAGCATAGGTCGCTCTGCCCCACGGTTTACGCGATTTGGCTCCAGAGGAAAGGGATGAGCCCCGATGTGGACAAGGAGTGGTTCCGGAGGCACAAGCAATTGATCGAGCAGGACTAATGCGAAAAGTCCAAGCTCTGGAAAGAAGGAAATTTTCTTGGTATCTTATCTCACACTCATTGCGTATAGTTTATCGGTCTTGATCTTTTGCACGCTTGACTTTGGGCACTCATTTAAAGGTTTATCCCTGTAGATTATTCATACTTTACTTCAGCGAAATGATATTAATTATGATTCCGACGTCAAACGTCTCCCTGCGAATGGTTGACGGACAGTGCCTTGGAATATCAGGAGAATAACTCAAAGGCGGGACTTGGGTGGGACAGGGTCCTACCGTATGCCGAATCGGGCGTGATATAGTTTGGTTCCGTTTGTTTCTGAAGCCGTTGCCGAAATTGGTTCCGGGTCTTCCGGCATTTGGTTTTCCTTCCAACCACCATCATACTCACAATGCCACCCGTCTCCTTTCTGACTCTCTGCCGCTGTCAATCACCTGATTCTTTCATACTATCAGCGACTATCTGGGGTTCATTTTGAGGGCTGCGATGAGGACTACAGGCAGGTTCGCGTGATAACTGGAACGGTACGTATTGCCTCAGTTTTGTCGCGCCTACAACCGAGAACTCTTAGTTCTTACACCTTCTACAGATTCTCTTCTACTGTGTGGGAACCCTTGAACGAACTTTGTCCTGGTGATTGACTGTCAAAGTTCTCCCTCCACGACGGACGTGATTTGTTGTATGCTGGAGGGGTGATTTTCACTCGGGATAGGCGAGACTGCATCATCTGGCTATTCTACTGTACGGGGTTCTGGGAGAATCTTCGTCCTGGTGATTGACTTTCGACGACGGACGCGATTTTTCGTGTCCCAGAGGTCTGACGCCGGCTAAAGACGCTATGTCCGAGAGGGGGCGATTATCGTGGCTCGGGAAAGGTGCAGCTGCCACACTGATCAGGTTCTTTGCCTGTTGCTGAAGGTGATTAGTTCCGTCTCGTTTTTTGTCTATCGTGCATCTTACAAGGTGTTCCTTACAGAATCATACGTCGACAAGCGTAACCTCTGGAGCACCAAATTAGCGTGTAGGAAATTGTAGTAGACTCAGAAAGACCCAGGATACGTTCTCTCGTTTTCCGTGGTATATTTATTCTCAGCTATGCATATAGCCATCTCTCTCGTTTCGTATCTCCTTGTGACAGTAGACTGTCGCTGCTTTTTCCCCAGGCAAGCCGTCCTGCAGAACGTTAGGATAATTAAAGAGGTAAGGCAAGAATGCGGGGTGGGGTACATATGCTGAACCTACGGTATAGGATCGAAATGGATTATTGCTATTGCCGCGGCCAAGCATCATTATTCGCGACCAGATCCCCTTGCAGAACTTTCAGCAGATATTGTCAAGCAAGGGTTATTTCCATACTGGACGCCCCCTGCTGCAAGCGAACCCCGAATCGTCACTGCCGATCTTCGGTCTTTCACATGGACGAGGTAGTACCGTACAGCCTTGGAGGGTTTGCGATATGCTGCCATATACAATTTTATTCTTATGTCGTTTGGCCACCATTCTGCTATTTCGTTGCTGAAGCGCTGAGCCGTCGTTGACAGTTGCAATTATCTACACTACTAAGAACTCGTCAGTGCAGGCGATTGGACGGGCACCTCAAACTTCACCAGTGCTGCTGCAGGCCTCTTTTTTGTGCTGGTTACTGTTCTTATGAATCTGCATCGCAGGTATGCAGATTCCACGCTGATGTTTGCGACACGGACGTCCGCAGCCATTTGCGAGGATAATGCACCAGGCTCTGATGTCGGCACAGTAATCAACTCTCGGTGCAATAGTAAAACAGCGCGGCCGTCATCTATCCTTCGGCGCCCGCATTACTAACCATCGTATACACCAATTCTATCGCACGTAGATGTGGTTCTAAGGCTCTGAACTGACGCCAAACGAAGTTCGCCTTGAGTTTTTTTTATCTCTTCTCGAGCTAAAGTACAGACCAGCGGCGCAAGGATCGTCCATGCCTAATCAATTAAACACGTTTGATCAGCATAACGGTATGCTCCTCGGCTATCGTCACTGGTCTCAAATCCTCACTTCTTCTTTTGGTACAGATTACTTTGGGGTGAGAAGGTTGTCACACTTTCAATGAAAAGGCATCACATGTACGGATCCAAGGGCGTCCAAGCCTAGGGTGCTCTGTTGATTTGTATATAGCCTCGAAGCTTATTGGTCCTGACCTTCGATAGCGGTATCAGGAGGAAGCGCTCGTGATATCAGCCCCTGTCCAATAGGGCATTTGTCCAAATTGAACATCAATGCGACGGGAATTACGAAGACTCTGGCCCTCACATACTTTCTCATAACGAGTTTCAGCTTGTGTCGTGAATATTTGTTGTAACAGAACGTCGTCGCATCTGATGGACCCACAAGCAGCATTCAATGCCGTGACTGATAACTCCTTTACGCCCATCGCATTTCGATTTCTCCGTGATGGTCTTGTTCCGTTGATTGGTTCCGGGCGCGATCGTCCAGTTTAGAGTGCTGATCTCGTAAAAACTAACCCACGCATACGATCCTCGCCACCTTTTATCGGGAAAGCGTGTGGTGCCCGGAGTCGCAACATAGCTGTACGTAGGCTTTTCTTTGCATCGTTTTCCAAAAGATGCTGAATCGGATGTATTCCAAGGCCGAAGATATGTGCACATCTCCTTGTTATTTTCCCTTGCGTCTTCGACGAGAGACGAGCGGTTTTGTGAGACTACCTTTGTCACCTTACTCGTCGTTCTGACCCCTCCG
The DNA here is from genome assembly GCA_030435635.1 of Armillaria borealis. Taxonomy (NCBI): domain Eukaryota; kingdom Fungi; phylum Basidiomycota; class Agaricomycetes; order Agaricales; family Physalacriaceae; genus Armillaria; species Armillaria borealis. Next base: position 15,035 of record JAUEPT010000138.1, read on the forward strand.
TAGAGATGCTAGAACGATACACCCCATTTACTTTGCGGGGTTCACGGCATTCTCATGGTAGTTAGGAACTCAGAAAGCTTCGAATCATGGGTTGTTTCGCTAGGGATTGTCGGTACCTATAGGCCGATTGATCATCAATCGACATCGCCATCAAATAGTCCTACAATTGGTTCCGAGCCATCCTCGTCATTTTTCATTTTCAACGTTCATTTGAGATGGGTATCGACGCCCAACGCGGCGAGTCTCCTCCGCGTGACGACATGACAGAATGTGTTTTCTCCCATGACAGCGTGGCATTCGGAAGGCTGCAATTATCTCGATTTCCGCGCGGCTCCATTCTCAGTATTGTCATCCTCCTTGCTGAACAAGATCTGTGATTTTTTTTTGTACCCGACGTCGTCGGCTGGGTTAGAGAGGGATGTTGTAAATGCTCTGCACCGTGTACATGTGTTCGTTTACGCGTTGACTGTGAAGTTGTTGTCCCGCTCTAACGCATCCACCAGCTTCTTACCTGCAAATCGTAAATAGGCGCCACCGTGCAATCACGATCCATGTGTCATCAGTCATCGTGCTTCGTACGTTCCCTTATTGTTCGTGTCTACACCTTACTCATCTGACCAGAGGCTTCCTAGGTTTAGGGTGCTTATATTACTCTCCGCTGCGCTAGCCAGCTTAGCGGGGAGGACGGGACGTTACAGCTGACGGATATAAAAGATTCCGGTATCATGTTTGATGCATTTTAATCATGATTCATTATAGAAGAACTTCGAACGGAGTCCACATAATAGGTTTGATGAAGCAAACGATTATCAAACCAACTGCACTTTGTGAATCAGCGCTCACACCGACTTTAGAAAGGCCATTACGTGACGCCAGACGTACGGAACGAAGCTGCGGTAACAGGCAAGCTTCTTTCATAGGGTCAACTCATACACTCATCCATATACTGCGCAGTGCACGCGGTGCCTTTTCCTCGAAGGATACCCAGCCTGCGATCTCCGGGATATCATAAATTGCTAGTTCACGGCATGTCTCGTTATCTCCTATGTTTCAAGGCGTACATAGAGAGTCGCTTGTGCGCATGGTGGATGGTTATTGATGGAGACCCGTATCTCCTTCCACGAGAGGTCGGGAACAGTGGATTTTCCGGAGCGAAGGACCCCCCACGGCCCGCTACCCACCCTCTACGTCGCCATCATCGCCGGCTATCGACGATGTTCAATTAGACCTTGTCCCAGCACGCGCAGGCGGTCAAGTCATTGCCGAAGACACTGTTCACGTGCAGCTCCATGCCATGCAGATATCAGCCAGGGTCCGAGTGAGTACTTCCTGCTAGCGGCGATGTCTCCCTTGTCAACGTGAATAGAAATGATAGATTGGCCTCCAGAGGACCCGCGTATAAGTAACCCTGAATGGTATTGCAGGAAGAGCCAGTCGAATGACCTACGAGGCGAGACGAGACATATGGGGATGCATGTTAACGGTTCACTGCAGGAGAGCCGAATTTTGCTATTGCAGGGACGACGAGGCATGGCGGCCTCTACCATGTCCAGTCCGCAATTCAGGCCTCCGGACTGACAATGATGCAGCTGTTCAAAAGCATTTCGCATGTCAAGAAGCTATTGTATCTCGAATTCGATTCCGTCGGAGGTCCACGCTATCTGCTATTTTTGTTTCACGAAGCAGTCACGATGGCTGATCGTTAAGCGACTGCGACGGTCGAAATGGTCCTCCAGGCGCTGAGGATTGCCGTATAGATGCTCTTGAACGGCTCGCTTGAACCATGGAGCCAGAGGAGCACCCAGCTTCTTCTGACTACCACCGCTGTCGTCGTCGGTTATGTCGGCGCACCTCTGCCGAGTCATCATTCGACAGACACCCTGGTTCTCATGCGTCTGATAGATTGTCGATAACGCCGTTTGCTTCTGCCCTTCACCGAGATGGCCTTCGCAGGACTGTGTGCCAAGGGATTACAATCCGCTGTACGGCCCACAGGGCGAGTCGCTTGCATACCCCGATAGGTCATTCGGATGGACCACCAGTCTGAATTCCGTGGTAAAGGATGCCTGCCTAAGAGGGTGTTGTGCAAAGAACCGAGGTGTTACTGATTCACGAAACCTATGGTTAAGGTTGGATTCCGCTTTTAGATGAAATTTCCTACGCTCATAGATTCTACCTTTGTTAAGTCACTTCCAAATGTTGCAACGCTTGAGATATTTGACCAAGCTCATGCCTTCTAGCCTATCATCTGTGATATTCTCAGGCCGTTACCGAATCGGGGTTGACCCAATTAATTTTTAACTTTGCGAATGCGCCTTCTCTTTGGTGAAAGAACTTCCTGTCTTTGTGTGCACTGTGATCTGAGTTCCGGATTCTTCATTATCCTGTGCTTCTGAAATCATCGCCGAGTCCTAATGATATCTCGAACCGGATTCCAATTCTCAATTCTCGACAAAAGTTTGAGCACTCATCCACATCTTCAGAGTACTTGCCGAGCTCCTTGTGTGTTTATAACATCTATCGAACCCGAACCCTTCGCTCATGATTTACTAAGTACAACCTTGCGCTGTCCATCCATCTGCTCCAGAGCAAACCTGATATCGCTTTGCACCCCATTGTCATTTAAGGGGACCTTGGTGAAGCGATACTTGTGACCAGGGCTCAGCTTACACCTTTAAGACCGCGTACCAGCTGATATCATGAATAATAAACAAGTGTTCTACTGGTGTTGATGAGCAGGCACGGCCACGGCTCTTTTCCGGGGCGACGAGCTAAACATGAACGCGCGAACCTCGAGAGTGGCAAGCGGGTTCTTGATTGTACCGTGTCATATCATTGTTCAACTCAGAAAGATGTATATGCTACTCCACTACTGCAAGAAACGAATGTCGCCACACTCAGATGCTCCAATAGCACAGCCCATTAATACGCGTCGTCTCAGTTGTATGAGGATCCAGGTATATACTGGGTTTTTGGGTTCTGCTGCTAGTGGGAACCTCTTCTGGCTCATTAATCTACACAGAATAGGTCTTGCTTCTCATGATGACGAATCACGATGTAGGAACTCTGATCGCCAATGGCCGGCAGCGCAGGCAACGTAACTAGTCTTCCTCGGGGTTTCTCTCATACCTTTAGGTTATCACATTCAACTCCACCTATGGGTGAAGATCAAATGTATCCTCTGGAGGACATGCTCCCACCATTATCCTCGGACTTCAGGCCACAAGTTGCGCTCTCACCAATGGATAGACTAACTGCGTACCATGAGAGAGTCCCGAATCCATGCTGTTCCTCTCGTTAGCATGATGGTTGATCTGGTACACGCGCTACTTCTGAATGGACATCTCGTTCGTACTCAATAGCTCGTGCCTGTCTCCTTTAGGTTGCCTACTATAACCTCCTTTTGGTCAGCAGCCGCACAACCATGACGTTAGTCGCCATGATATAGGATTGATTCGAACCGGACAGTTGTACATGAATGGATACTAATTCTTACTTATTCTTCCGCATATTCTTTCTACGTTCCTAATCTATCTTCCACTCACCGCACACTGTCGATTCGACGTCGAGCCACCCAATCCTTCGGTGACAGTTCATCATTGATTGTAAGCTAGTGAACAGTTGCGGACAGAAAGCGAAGAACATACAGTAGTTTCAGATAAGCTTGAAGATTTGGGTTTTTGTGGCGACTTGTCGTACTCCACTGTCGGGAGGCATACCGTCGCCACGATCCATGACGTTACCGTGGAAAGGAGCGATATTCGCCCACTTAATATAAGTAGTGATACTTACTTCTTCTCCTCGCTTGGGCATCTCGCAAGTCTAGATTTGTTAATGACTCCGGTGATCATACAATTCTAAATTAAATGCCTGTCTGAACCAGAACTGTTCTCAAAAGTCATACTGGAACGCCGACACGTCTACGCCCCCTACCTGTTATCCCCTGCACGACATTGTGCGAAAAACTGGATGCAATTAATCTGAATGCGAGTATTGTAAAAATCCTAACGAGGTCGAATTTCTAGACTAAATAAGATACGTCTAGTCAGTAAAGAAGACTTTTAGTAAGCGCGTAAGTAATAGGAACTTATGTAGTGTACAGTACGGTAACGATAATGAATACATAGATAGTAGTAATATCCGGTCGTAATAAAAAATGTTCAATGCAAAGCAGTAGGACACCCCTAATCGTTTTCTGCCGTTATAAGGGTAACAGCACGCTCGTTCCTGGGCCTTATATTGCAATCGAATGGTTTCGGCCTGCTTATTGTTCCGCCGGTAGGTAAAGTATTCAGGAGATGGTAACCGAGTTTTTGTTTTGGACTTGGAGGTGATATTGAACGTAGCCAGAGTGGCAGAGACAGCAAGGAAGACGTTCGTTTCGCCAAGTCCCAGCGCTGTGATTGCATAAACACTAGGCATGATCCAACAAAGAACGAGTCAACTCACCAGGACACGCCCTTCTTCCAAATCCGAAGCACGGTGGTCTCGGATCTTTCTCCCTATCCTTGCCCATAAACCGGTCGGGATTAAATGTCATCGGATCTTTGTAAGTCTCAGGGTCGTGCAAGAAGCCGTAAATGTTCGGCATAACGATAGACCCCTTGGGAATAAGGTAACCTTCGTACACGTCGTCTTTGGTAGTCTCGCGGAAGCCTGATGACGGGTGTCAGAAGTGTAGAAGATGATGAAGTGTCAAGAACTCCCACCTATCGGCGTCGCGGGATTCCACCTGAAGGTTTCCTGTACTATGGCTTCGACATACGGCAGACGACCTTGGGCACGATCTTCGAGTGTCGGAAGACGCGTTCCGCCAGTAACGGCATCAACTTCAGCTTGTGCTCTTCTTTGCACCTCGGGATGGAGAGACATGGCGAGAAAGAACGTAAGGAGGGTCGGGACGCTCTGCAAACCATGATTAATGAAAGAAAAGGATGGGGAAGGAAGACGTACTGTGTTAGAACCACCAAAATATATCGACGCGGCTGTCCACTTGATTAGTTCCTCCTGCTCCGGGGTAACATTGTCTTGTTGCAGATAGGTCGATGTGAAACTCGGGTTAGCCGTACTTTCGCTCTGTTTCCATTGTCAGTTGTGGTCTCGGTCCAATATTGCTTACTCACCAAATGCTGCTTAACAATGCCGTGAGGCACATCCACCATATCCGCTAAAACGCGTGCGTATTCAGCTGCTTGCTTAATGAACGATGCTGGGAACCATTTGGGCAAGTATTGCAATGGAGGGAAGAGGTCCACTATTGATGCACCGGGAGCAGTAACAATGCTGAACTGCTTCATCGCAGAGTCGGTGTTTTGTTGGATGTGGTCGTCCACAGAAATACCATGCGAAAGTTGAAGGAGGATACCAACAGACGTGCTAGATAGATCCAGTTAGAAAGCGAGCGAAAAAGGGAAATACAACTCACTTGTGAATATGCCTATCCAGTGCCTCTGGCTCTCTCAGTAAGTTGCCAAGGAATTCCTTCCAATGTCGACCCATTTCATCGACGCTCAGGATCTTCTCCATATGCTCTCTGCAGTCAATGAGCCCCCTCACCAGCCGCCTCTGCTCCCTCAATCGCTCGCCGTACGGGGCAAATAACACAACGCTCTTCCACCCTATCAACTCCCCGCACCACACTGGCTTCGGTCGGTCGGAGTAAATCGATCCGCGCTTTTCGAGCAACTCAGAGGTGACTTTCCACGAATTAAGAATGACTATCGTCTGCCCAAAGACGTTGAGAGAAACTATAGGGCTCCCTGTTTCGGCGGTCCACTTTGCGAAGGAAGATGGAGAGAGTGAGAGACTTTCGAGCAAGTTTCCAATAACAGGCAGGCCTTTAGGGCCGGGTGGTCTTGGGAAGGAGTTTTTGCTGCGACGGGGAAGGAGGACGAGAAGGAGAATAACGAGAAGGAGGGCAAGCGATATGAGGATGAGGGGGGACATGGGGATGTAGGAATAGGGAGTAACTCTTCTTAAGGGTCGGGCGTGTAATACTTATACTGGGCGGCCCATGGTCGGGATCGACGAGAACTTACTAACTCGGTCACCACCACGCCTGAACCATCCTTTTCCGCGTTGTTCGGTCCGATACTTTAAATAACCTGTCAATTCATACCGTATTTTTTCTTCTGCCCACATGTGCTCCCTGGGTTCAATTAACGTTTGACGAGCGTTTTCTCGGGTAATAAAAACGTACTATCCGTATTGGTCACCGAACATCATCAAAGTGTATTCATAGTTAAGCGCTCGTGTTCTTGCATATGTTCCGAGGTAAGCACCTCGAGGCACTGCCGTTCGTATTAGGATTCTTCCACTCAAGTCGGGGGGAAGCGATAAAAAGGGCAGGAACGAGTGGAAAAAGTCAAGTGGCTGTGTCAGGGTCAAACGATGATGAAATCATCATGAAATCGTTCCGCCTTGCCGAGAGAGTATTACCGCATCTTGTCCAGAAGTTATCACGTATCGTAAGTACCACGGCAAGCTAAGCCCAGTCCCTCAGTCATCCCCCCAACACCGGGTGCTGCGCTTTCTTCTTAGCTTTACCGTTTTGAGTTCACTTTATTGACTAGGAAACGTACGTTGTTTACACTGATTTCCCTGATATCACTGACGTTGTGGGGCCCAGATTCATGGCAGTCCCTGCAATATATTCCCCGTACCGACGGCACACGTCCGTTGTCAGCCGTCCACATCCAAATGTCTTCTCCTCCCAACATCTGCGAGTATCGGCCGATAACGCCCGCACTCCTACGGTGCCTCGTACCACTTTTTCATTAACAAGAAGGAATGCTGACAATCAGTCGAAGTACCCGATTCTGGATAGACTTCGCCATGCGCCGCATGAGGTTCTAGACCGCTGATTCACCCGAAGAATCCGGTGGCGACTGTAATGACTGCGAAGTGATGTTAACAGGTTAAGTGCTATGGAGCGCCTTTTCTCGCCCGGCACAACGGTCATCATTGTCTTAGCGCTTTATGTTCATCAGTGGTCAGCGGATTTCTGTCCCGTCCTCAGTCTCTTGTCACTGTGGTATGTACCTCGGTGTAGGTACCATCGACGTCTATCTCACTGCAGGAACGACCACCTTGTCGTTCGCATTAATCTTCTGGCCCTTACTTCATACGAACGATTCTCCAAATGGCAGAAAGCTTACTATCCGCTTGGAGATACTCCATGTCGATCATCCCCGTTTCTTATTATTGTCCCTCTACGGATCATCCTTTACGATACTTGCTTGCCTGTGGATCCTCCGGAGGCGAATAATCATCTAAGAAGCGTGTGCGTATGGCGCTCTCGGACGAACTTAACTAGGAAAGTACTCACTAAACGCATATGTTCTTGTTGTCTACATCATTCTCGTAGGACGATTTCCCCGTACGCATGATGAGATTCTTGATCATTCAAACACACTTTCAATTATTATTCCACACGACTTCAATGATCATCAAAGGTAGATAGGATATCTCCGTGGAATAATTGCTCCGGCATCCACAATGCCTCCGTGAATACCCCATGCCAAGAAACTTGTAGGCAATCGTCTTGAACGGGTATGCACGACCAGTGGTCACTCTCCGGTGCGTTATCATATTTGAAATCATCGATGACTCACATATCTGAGTCGCAGCATTTACTGCACTTTATTATCATGAACCTCGCGGCAGTGGGGACCTACAAACGTCTACAAGCCATTGACTTGGGTCGAAGAAGCCAGAAGGAGAAAAAATGTAGCTTTAAACGCCGCCGGGAAGTCTCTGCAAATGTTCTTGGTGCCGCAGGGCGTCTTTCGTTGAGATACCTATTCTTTGTCAGGATTCTCGAGACCTTTCAAATCCAATGTCGCGATGCATTTCTGCTTGTAAGTCTGAATTTTCAATCTTTCAGTCGTTCTTTATCTTTAGAGACGTTTACACTTTATATTCCACAAGCGACCTGATAATGTATGAAGAGCCTACGCCATCGAGTTCGTGTAGAGTTTGGACCTTCAGCCGTCAACGCCGAACGGTGAGGCAACACCGGCGGCACCCCCCAATATCAACGACTTCTTAGCTTCGCTTCTTCATTAACGAAATGAGAGATGGAAGTCACTTTTTGGCAGCCAAGAACAGGTGCCCAACTTGGGGATAAGTATATCTTGGTGGCGTCCTCGATGCAAGGCCGCTATAAACCGAACTGGGGTCATATACTTAACTTGTACGGCGCCTTTTCTGGCGCAGTCTAGCAGTTGTATTGGCAAGGTCTCGTGTTCATCGATGGGAGCGCTTCTAGCCGTGCATCGTGTTACTTTTCCCATGCCCTCCATTCTTCGCCGTTCCCGTATCATCTTAAGAATACACCTCAGAGGCGAATTCATGTTGACGTCGGTAAAATATTTTAGACGCTTGATTGTCCACTCGGAGCAATGATAACATCAATCATAATTACTTCCTTCTGTTGATTGAGTCGCTGTTATATTAGTAGTTTTGAATGTTCTGTAACCGAAGAATCACCCACATCAATAGTTCATATGCATAGCGTGTCAGTCGGAGAGGGATTGAGAAAGGAAGTCAATCTGTACGCTTATCGGATGATGGGAGGTACGGCCAACTTTCTCCACCTCCTATGAGTATTAATATTCAAGCAGAAGGGGGGGATCATCTCCTCGACCTCACTTGGAGATTTCGGGCGGGAACCGACGGCACTGAATAATCCTCCTTGAAACGACGCATGGCATTTCTTGAGCCACCTAAGTCTGCATGGAGACCGAAAATTTGTATTTGTCGTGACGCAGATTCGAACGCGAAGGACTCACTTCTCCCTTATTTTCCAATAATCTTGAATTTGCCGGTACCGTCTAGCCGACGTTCGGGACAAGGGACTTGGCTCTTTTGTATACTCCTCCCCCAATGGACTGATGATAATTCGGCCTTGTGATCTACCAGGACCTATATCCGTCTATAGGTGAAAGTTAGGTTTAGAGGAGAACACAGGCACGGGAGACGAATTTCCGAAGAGCTCTGAGAGAATATTCTTTTGATTTATTGGCGAATGCAGTGTTACGCATATAGATACTCAATTCATAAAGAGAAGCGGAAAGTTTTATGAATGCACCTTTCATTTCCCCCTCTTCTTGCTCGAAGTCAAAGCATGACGGCTGGCCTAAAGCTATAGAAGGACACACCAAGGGAGCTCCATGGAAATCTTCAGTCAAAAATGATAACGCTCGTATCAAAGAAAGATAAGATAACTTGTCCTTCCAAGTATTATCTTCTTCCCTTCCATTATCAGGCCGCATGATTTCTCATCCGGCAGTCGCTCCAAGAATCTTCTCTACACTTTGTTGCTTCACGTCACCGCACCAAAATCGTAGTTATTGAATTCCTATTGCCTTGGCCTAGCGTATAATTGGCTGCCTGTCATGCAACGGACCTACTGCCAGATGGACATCCACAGCGTCTACTTTCTTCTTCCTCTCGTTGTGGCACTGTCAGTTCTTTCAGGACATTAACTCCTAGGTACGACAGGCGTCTTTGGGACATTTTGACTTGCATGAGCCGATGGTTCATGGACGTTTCTCAGTAAGTATGTACCTTGATTGGAATGGACCCACCATTACTTCAAATGCGTCAGTGATTTACTGCTATGGTCGTTGGTCTAAAGGGTATTCTAGTAACTGGTAGGAACGGTACTAATTGAGGACTGCCTGAAGGTAATTGGTATGTCAAATGAAGCATAGCCGGCAAGGGTCGTTTGTTCAGAATGCAACATAGTCTTCCGCAGTACCATAAGGCCAAACGACCTAGTACCCCCACCAACCCCACTTGACGAGATATCTGTAGCCGGAGAGCACTGATTCCATTCGCTAGCCTGGAAAGCGAAAGGAAAGAACCCTACAAAGCTAGATTCTTTCTAATTGATCTGTCCTGTGTCATCGCTCGTACTCAGCTACTAAGACTATTCGTATTCTTGAATAAGCGGCCTGAAATAGTACTTACGGAGCTACGCTCTCTGTTGCTGTTGACAAGGTTCAGCGCCTTCTAAGACGGTCATTTCTCAGCTACCCATGCAACGGGTAAATAATCCGGCTCATCGTTTCAGGCGCAGATGTAAGCGAGGAACGACCTCTGAAGTGTGGTCGACCACTCGCCCATTCTGATGCTCATACCATTGTCCTTTGGACACACATAGTTGCATATGACGGTGATAGGTCAGCCGCGTAGAGCAGAAATAACACAAATATCGACCAAGTGATTGCTCGGGTAAATTGAGCTACTAGGTCCTAACGCACAGTGCAATAAAGCAAGAGATTCCATACAACATGGGGCCCATCAAGTCCCGTTACAAAGTCTGATACCTCTTCGGACGATCGATAACGGAATTCCGAATCTAGATTGGCTCGACAGGTTATGACGAGCCCTTACCACGCTGACGTCTGTGAAGGCCTGTTCAGAATGGATTCAGGGAAGATATGTCAGCAACCGCAATGTTTATGAATCACTTGGAATAATATCCCCGTTCATCCTTGAGAGCAGCTGCTGCGACTCAGTCCAGTCCGCAATTAGAATCCGAGTAGGAGCTGACGAGCACACAATCACTTACCTGCACGTAGCTCTTTCAGAACCTTCGGGAAAAGAACCAACCCTAACCCTACGATCCAAACAAGAATAGAGAGCAGCAGACGTTGCCTATATAGCGTAGTTAAAGACCAGAGCTGCACCGGCTGATGATCCATACTTTACCAATCCGCTCACAAAAGCGTTCGTGGGACTATTCAGCTTTAGCCGCGAATGATTGAGGCCGCTTTCTCTGCGCCAGGCCTTCCAATTTCCAGATGAACGTAGCAAAGAAGTTAGCTATGACGCACGACGTCAGAATGGAGCTCTTGAGTATACCCGTCGACATCTTACCAGAATGGTGAGGCGCTTCACCATGTCGCCGAGCTTTACGCCTCAGGGACGGCTTTCATGATTCAAGTATTTTGCCGGCCAGTTTGAATCCACGGGGGAAAGAGTCGCCTCTCTCGAAAGATCTTAACAGTGACCCGATGATGCTGAAGTTCGAGCATAGGATTTCAGTCCAGGACGGCGCCAACGAACACGGCTCTTCGAATAGATAGTATACTGTTGCGGAGTCTGATCCGCTCTTAAGCAGCACATTGTTAGTCAGGTGTCTTATCACAAACATATAGTAAAAGGCTTACAACGCAACCATACATATCTGCCTCGAGGCCCGAGACCGCAGATATACACGGGGAAACAGAGTAGGCAGGCGGTAGATTGGGTCAGAGCGTGATGGCTCTAGGGCCCCGATGATTGGACTTCTTTCAGCGCAGCCGGCTTCTTTGTTATTCGCTGAACTGTCGACGAAGATAAATGTTGCATCCCGCTGAGATGACAGCCTCTCCTGAATAGAAAAAGCGCACAAGAGCTTTACCCGTTTGCCAAACTTGTTCTGACCAGCGACCAGACCAAAAAAAGGATGGTTCGGGGAGTATTCAAGTTCCCGCTGGAACAACACGACGTTTGGCATAAGTACACCGACGAAGTCTCAGAGGTTCCTGGGCTTCTTTTTGATGGCCGTTCCAAAATCACCACAGGCTTTGAAATGTCAAAGCACTCGAGGGTTCGTACACCATCCTTGTGTTTCTTCTCCGTTTGAAGACCTTCTGCAACGAAAGCATCAGAAGGTTTGAAAAAAAGGACGGACTTCGAAACCTACAGTATCCGGAGAGACATCGGCGCTGTGCCAGTCCCCAGTTGACCGGTATTGGCTAAAAGAAAAAACCTCCGTGTACGTGCTTTCATAATACGTAGAGAGGTACCCGCGAGGAGTGTGATAATAATCCATGAACCAGCGTCAGGTCCTCGACGAGGAGGTATCATTATGCACACCCCCCGAGATATCGCACGGTGGCGTTGACCACGTCAGAAATGACATTTTGAAGAGTTCGAAGCTAGTACTCATGCGTTAAAGCGGAGGATTCGCCTCATGTTCACGTCGTGAACAGACAGACGATCGTTCCTCCCAATTCAACATCGGATCCGGAACAGCCAAGCTTTGTCCTCAAAAGCCGATGGAAATTCTACGAGGCTCCACATACAAGGACAACATGGCACGCGAACTCGCTGTCCCGGGAGAAACCACTCCGGGGTGCGTGAAATCGATCTGTTACTTCGAAGACGTTGGTTGGTACTTGATGCACGAAACGAGGGGAAATCGGAACCACAGTAGTACCGGTGAATGATCCTAACTCAGATAGCCTCAACACGTGTTATCTCCTGACGACCATGAGAAAGTGCCATGAGCAGGCGAGGCGAGGCACTTACCGTTCCAGCAAAAAACATTCGAGTAAGCGTCCACCCTCGGGTGGCTTGAACGCAGACAGAGTGGCGAGAAAAGACAGCTTGTGTTCTGACGGCTCGCGTCCAACCAAGGACATATCCGATACAAAAGGACGTTATCTGTTTCCAAAACGAGAGCAAGTGCGGCGTATGGATAGATTAACGTACCTCCCGCGAGGCAAGGCCAAAATATATAGGACGCCCCGGCGCACAAAATTGGAAGCAGACTTGATGCACAATCATTAGTAAATAGCAGTATAACGAATCAAGCCTACGCTTACAGATCGCTCTGTAGCGATTGAGAATCATAGCAACATAATTTGTCCTTGTACGGAGTTGCCCATACCATCATAGGTTTGCGGCACAAGCGCTGCAGAGCCTCCTGAGCCAGCCAATGAAAAAGTGACGCCAGCCTTCAATAGCACGTACCCGCCACGTACCTGTCGTAAGCCCGCGGACAGAAATGAATCAGCAATCCTGTATCATTGCGCGCAAACCATGGTTGGCAACTGGGTGCACGCAAGGTACACTGGAGCACAATTATCAGTCTACGAGGACTTTGTTAGTGTCTCATCATCACACTATATGTCAGGATATGAGCTCTGCAAAAGCGTACAGATGGCTGCACCGCGAGACTCCCTAGTAGCTCACGCGTTCCTCTCATATCCTTGGCTATGAATATCGCCGGACTCCTTGGCGAGGTCGAATTATTCACCACTTTCAAAGGGCACCAAGCAATCACTCGTCATAAAACGTTGCAGAAGAGAGGGCGTCCATCGCGGCTGTAACAAAAGCCTGCTTCTGGTGAATATTAGGGTTCTTCCGTTTTCTATCTTTGTCAAACTCACGCCTGAGTATAAGTGATGCGAATGGACCCAGGGCACATTTGTAACCCGCCTTTCACAGGTACTATGATAAGTATATTTGATTAGAATACGTGCAAAATATACAGCGACAGATCTTACCTTACAGGCCCTAGGCTACGAACTTCTAAAGGCAGCTGGTCAATTGCAGCATCCGCGGCACCCGAACAAAGTGCAGCCGTATCTACCGACATAACAATAAAATACCAGTGATGTTGCGAACGATCAAGTGACCTACCAGGACCATAACCTAACCTTTGGTGCCACAAAGTCCCAAGACATGCTGCAATTGGCTTGATCCTGATGCAAGGTCTCAGTAGGATGTCGAACTTGGGGCGGATAGAACGAGATAATGATACTTTGTATTACCTCCCGTACAAGCAATACATAGCAGGAGCGTAAATCTAAAATACTATGCTGAACAGGAAAATACGAGAGAGGCAATGGCGAACGCACATAAAGTTGAACAGCCGATAGACAGCGTCAGCATTCAATATAATCCATTTCGTCATAGAAAACGCGAGCGAATCATGGCGAATACGTATCGGTCGATTAGTACTGTAGAGCATATCTTTTGACCATCTTTGAGATATACCGGTAGATATAAGAACGATTGAGCTCACTTTGGTGCTATGTAGACCTTAAATTCAGAATCATAACATTGTTCAAACATCCTACCCAAAGCTTGTGCTAGGTGGACCTTGCTGGGCCCAAGCCTCATTGCAGAGAATCACAGTAGGTCAGCTACGGCTCAGGATGTGCTTCGCATGTAAATCCAGCACCATCTTCTAGGATGTTGAACTTTGAAGAGCCCCATCAGCTTTTGAGATGCATAGCAACAGCTACGAATCCATGGCATTAACCAGATTTGAATATCACTTGCTTACCCGTGGCAAATGTCGCGCAGGAGGTGATAGAAGTACGCAAGGGAAGGGCGGCGTCTTGATACCGGGCGATGGTCGCCTCTGATTTAGGTTACGGAAGAGAACGGAAGAAAATAATAATCCGAGGCTATGGCCTTTGGCGCAAGCACAACCAAACTATATGGAGCCCGATTTGGCCAGTCGCCTGTGTTGCGCTTGTGATCTAGTACACAGTCAACACAGAGTGATGTCTTGGCTTCTAGCTAAAGGGAGGGAGCTTTCGGTTGAGGAAAGGCTAATGAATATGTGAAATGATGTGAATATAGTCACCAAAGACTTGAGCTAGATTTAAGTGCTGAATCGCAGAAATCGGGTCAAAAAACAACGGAGTAAGACGACTATTGAGCGCTGAGCAGCAGTATACAAGGTTATGAACTGTAAATTATTATATTGAATAAAAATGAGTATCTACGCTTTCTACATGTCCCCGCAGCAGGCTGTGAACTTTAGTGTACGATCTTTTTGTTCCGGAACCACTCCGGATCTGAATCTGTGCTCCAGCCATTCCTCTCAAGCCAGGCCGTGTATACCCCTGGACATCCTGACCTATGCTTCATCCACAGGTTGGCATAATACTTGCCTTCACGGGGGTCGAGCGAGATGTCGCCTTTACACCCTTTGCATCTCACATCATATCCCCCACGCACTTCGACCCACTCATCATCGTTCAGGAACGCCTCCCGTTCGTCTTGGTTCCTTTTCTTTACATCTCCATTCTCGCGGTACTCAGGCAGCACGTAACTGCACTGGGACAAAAATAGCTTGTGCATACGCGTGTCGGGAACTTTGCTTCTACTGTTTCGGTAGGATTTGGGAATCCAGCTAATATCAACGTCAGGGATAGAGGTCATGGACTCTGGAATGCCTTGAGTTCGTTTTGGCAGCGGGTTAGTGCGGCGAGGCCCTGGGGCGCTACGATGAATACTAATTCAGATAACCTTGAAATAAACGGTCAAAAGCCACGTACCTGGCTGCGACATAATGTTCCGCCCCCATATCAGGCTCTTTAGCGAGCTTGAGTCTGACCGGGACCTTGGAACTACAAGCTTGATAAGCACCCTTCACAGGTAGATGGAACAACGGAATAACGTACACAGAGGAAGTGACCACGACCTCTCCAGCCGAACCTTTGACTCGCTTTAAAGAATTTCCAGAGTCGCAATCAACGCTAAGAGAGCAAGACACATCAATTAACCTGCTAAAGCAGTCGAACGAAAAACTCACGATAAAGCTCTCTTCCGCGAATTAGGGCTCTTCTCCAGTTTCACCTCATCAGTCACGTCCTCGACATCCGAATAGACCACAGCTGCATCTTCATGAAGAGGAAGATAGTGCTGTTCCGCAACAACCCCGACAAACATGAACAAGTTGCGCCACTGAGCAGCGTCAAGAGGGACCATCATGGCTGTCGACATTGGAGATGTATAGACACGAAGGACAATCTCAATGGAGGGTACGTGGTAGACGATAGGATTCATAGCCGGGTTTTTGAAGGAAGGAAAGACGCACGTGATGTAAGTGGCAGTCAACATTGTGGTGCGCCTCTTCGCCAATTCAGGTAACGGAGAGGAGAAAGAGGTAGCCATTATTAAAGGTCAATTGTTTTTCCAACTGGGAAAGTGCAACCTTACGTAGATTTTCATTGATACTATCTCTTTGTTCAATGGTGACAAGGAAATTTAGTAAGCTAGTGGTCTCCTCTCCCTCCACACTATCCTTTGCTGCTTTACTTTCGAAGCGCATTGCGAGCTCTTGAGAAACGACGTTGCATACGGTGGACCTGTCTACAGAAGTAATGCACGGAGCACCTTAGTAGTCGGCGCTCAGGATGGATGCCATCGAGCGAGGGGAACTTGAAGAGAGGGTTTCTATCAGCCTGATTCTTCGATCAAATGTTCCGAATCATAGTTCCAACAAGACCCTCCTGGCGATGCACCGCGCCCACCAATGTGGCCAACCACTATAGAGTCGGCGTGAGTTACATAGACCCGTAGGTGCATGAAGGTCGTGACGTACCCAATACTTACTCGTACATCGATATCTTCATCGATGCATCTCAGCTAGAGGGTGTGACGGTACACTCAAGATGGTAATCTTTGTCAGAGACGTGCTTTCCACGGTACCGACGATTTAGATTCTAGATACAGACAGAAGGACAGAATAAAAGCTCTGCGAATATTGAAAAGACCTGTGCAATTTGAGTTGAAAAAATACACTCACCGGAGGAATGGCGCTGGACAATATCCAGGGCATCAGGTCTGGCACGGTTTTGGCTTGAAGTACCCCTGCTAGAAAGACAATAAGTACGATCAGTCGTTCTTGGCCCTCGTAATAGCTTGCTTAACGCAAAGGATTGAGCGACGTGAATGATGGAAAGCGATATTGTGGCGCTGTGTCGCAATTACCGGTTACATTCGGACCGAAGGACCATCATTCTCTAGCTTTGTTTGAATTTTGTTCAGGCCAATGATTCGCTTCAGGATGAACATCAGTTTGAGGAGATTCGTCCATTAACAATTGTCGCAGTTGTTCTTGGAACACAGTTCTCTCCGTCAGTCTTGCGAGTCGCGAGCCTTTCCACCGCCTTCACGAGATAGTTGTGTCAATCGCTGTGTCGTATGGCTCGACTGTCTTTGAACATCGACGTAGCACATCTCGTCTTAGTTCATTGCCCTACTAATAAGACGGTGCGTACAGGTATAGCGAACTTTCTGTGGGACTTGATACCGTCAATGAAAGAAATAGAGCATGAACAGATGGAATCTTAATTGCGACGCATAGCAGCACACCGTGCGGAACCTCTTGCATCGTTTTCTATTAGCTTCAGGGTTAGTGGAGGATTGTTCGCGTAAAAACGAGACATCTACCTCGACATGCAGCTCTTTCTCCCATCTGAGTTCTTCCGGACGATTCCCATGCCTCAGGGCCGGCTTCCGAAACTCCCAGCGGTGCTTTCCCGAGAACCCCTGCCTCGAGGACGCGCCAATAACCGGCTAAGAAGTTATGAAGCCACCTCATGTTTGAGGGTCCAACACACTCGACGGAACAGCCAATGATATCACTATGTGATACGTCGAAGCACGATCCTTTACATAATGCTGACGGGACTTCGTAGCAGAACGCCACCACGTAAGAGGGTCTGCCCGTAAATTTGAATATCTGCGGCGCATTGACACCATGGGCGTTTTCCATATGAAGAAGCTAGTGAAAATCTTGAGGCTCGTGCAAACGAAGGTCATCGCGAAGGGAATGGGACAACAGTACTTTCATTCATTTCATTCGTCTTCAAATGACAAAACGAGGTCCCTCGAGTGGACTCTGAACGTTGAACTCCGATTTCACTCGACCCATACACCTCGGGAGACCGCCGAAGCAGGCACCTAAGTTGAAGAATTAAAATTAAACCTTGGCTACCCGAGGAAGAAGTAGAATAACGTACGGCACTACGATTCTCAGGACATTATCCTTAACCTATGGCCGATATCGAGTGTAGTGGCGGCTGACATCCTGGCCATGTCATTCGCTTATATTGGACCTGGTAGCTGCATCAGACCTTTGCTGCCACAACCATGAACATGAGAACTTACAAGGAAAACGGCTAAAGCGAAGAGTTCATAACGACCTGGATACGCTATCCATTCAAAACAGGGTGTCAACCTCCGAAGCCGGTGGTTAAGATGCATCGGGTAAAAACACACGCATTATTGCTGTCACCGGAAGGAGATAACGGCACCACAGGCGCTTCCCTGTGGCGAGGGTGCTTCTGCAGAAAAGGTCTCTAAAGACTGAAACGTTTTGAAGTACCGTTCTGCACATTCGCCGTAGTCGGTCCGAAATAAAGGCTAAGAAAAGGGATGTGACCCACCAACAGTTAGTCGTTCCCTCGTAGCTAATGATCTAAAGGAAGATTGATGAGTTTCTGTCCTGGTGATATCATTTTAGCCAAAAATCAACACGAAATTTTAATGTGGCGTGAAAAGAGCAGAATGGCATTCGAGCCAAGCATAAACTCTAGGCGCGTCTCGCATACGTCTACGAAGAATGGCTTGGTAAGTAAACTCCTTGATGTTTGAGCAGCACATACCACCGGCCGGTACCGTACTCAGGGATACGCTCTTTAAACGGCAAATAATGACGTCGAAGTTCATTTCAGGAACATCTGATTCTGAATGACCACTAATTTTCGGTGCCAGTAGTGTATAGAGTGTAGAATTGCAATGGTAACCCGTGTTACAAACTTTATGGGCGATATGCAACACCGGCGGAGCACTCCAGACACTACTAACAGGGTAAAAAGTGATAGTAAACCAAGCATACCCACAAGTTACTGCTATCACCCAAGTCGCTGCGTGACAGCGTCGGCCGACGTCTTGCATACCGATACACAACGGCTCCTGCTCCATTATTCTGTCAAATTCGAGTTCTCGTGACTGGAATGCTTCGAACGAGACGACTGTGACGGTGGATATTAATAACATGAAGGGACACAAGGGAAGATTTTTGGATTGCGTGATCGACGCGCGAATGAAATACGGACAAATTATATGAGACCCGATATGGCAAACGGCTACGTTGATTCGTGGCTGTGCTGGGGACACTCTCACCACCATCTGCTGCCCGACTGTTTATCACTTTTACGCCGTGTACACTGGCCCCTCATATATTTTGTGATGTATTCTGCTATTATGACAAGGCAGAAGGTAAAACACACTTTCTCCAACATTTTCTGGTATACTTATGTGCACACAATTCAGAGCCTATTTCACCTGCTCAGGCAAGGAACAACGATGATTATATCCGCAATATGACTCTCCTGAACTTCTGTACCTCACACTACGAGATGAAAGCGCTGCCAAGCTGCATGATCGCAACCGAGGGTAAGCGTCATAGAATACGGGACTGTGTTTGAGGTACTCATATTCTTTCGCAATGGCACCTGTGACATGTTTCTTACTCTTCCCGACGTAGTGCGACTGAGACGGGCGTCATCCGATGAGTTGCACACCAACGTCAAAATTGTGGACTCTCTGCCTCTCCTTATTACTGACGCCGTCAAGCGTGGTCCGCTTATTCAGTATAAAATAGTAGACAACATGTTCTTGTATTACGTTGCTATATGTGTAAAGGTACCTGTCATTCGCTCGCTGTGTCTCTTGGGATGCATGCTAATCATTATCCACCAGAAGCCGCTGCCGAGGTGTCTGATCATGGACGGAAAGATACGAAGTACTGAGAAGAACAAGATCCTTTCTACAACTGCACTCAATCTTTAGGTAGTGGTCAGGACTGCATGTTGAGAATGCGCATCTGGGCACAGGATGTAATCAACTAAGTAGTTGTCCGGTCAACTTTCGTACTTTCGACTCTCCTCGCTGTCATCAAATTTCTCGGCGACTATGAAGAATACATGCGCGATGTCCTCTGCTCCAAATGTCGGTGAAACCAGCGTGAAACCACCGAAGGGGTAAGTTACTCCTATTGATACATTTCCTGGCATCCGTAAGCTAATGTTAGATTCGCAGCATGTTCTGCCACAATTGAATGACTATGTCGACGACTCCTTTTTACTTCATCCGTGACTGAGCGAATACTCGATAAGGACCTATAATCATCCACGGGTGGCAATAGGTGTCTACAGGTGTCTACGAAGCGTCTCACCGCTACCGGAGGCAATATTCCCGGAGTGAGACAACAGCTCCCTTTCTTCGTATAAATGCCCCTGCGGAACCTCTTTTTCCTCCATCACAAACAGCAACACGTGCGAAGCTTCGGCTTCCACTATAACTCTTCGTCCTGAAGAGGAATTCAATCCGCAATACTGCACCCAATGCGACCAGACACTATGGTCGATTGAGCTTATGCGGAATCATCTCGACCTATCTGGTCGCCACCCGTACTGTCATACCTGCAAACGGGGGTTCTTGAATAATAACTCCTTCAAGACGGTGAGCCTCTTTTGTTGTCGTGCATCGATGTCGACTAATTCTTTTCCTATTAGCACCTGATCCTATCGGACTATCATCACTATTGTGATGACTGCGACAAGGAGTTTCAATCTGCCTCTGCTCTGAAAATTGTACGTCCTCGTTCAATGCCAGTCGAAGTATCTGCTAACGACCGTGAATAGCATTATGAGCAATCGGCTCGTCACTACCGCGATTATGAGGAAGGCGACCGCGAGAGGCGGGCCGAAGGGTGGGAAGACGAGCTGGTACGCCAGCAGCAGCAAGAGGAGAACCGGGAGGATCCTGTCGCTCTCGAAAAGGTCGAGGAGCAGGATCCGATGTCCCGGGTGGAGGTTGGCATTTCTATCTTGGTAGGCGTACCCTTCCTTTTATTCGTAGGCCCTTCTGACGCTTAATCTATAGAATCTTAAGAAGCGCTTACAATGCCAGCCTATACTGAAAGCCTCCGTGAAGCAAACATGCCCGGTGTGCTTGTGTCCCTCATCAAAGATGAGCGTGACCAAGTGCGGGCACGTTTTCAGTTCATCGTAAGTTTCTTTTATTCCAGTATAAAAGCTTTGGCTGATGTTCGGCCTAGATGCATCCGCCAGACCTTTGAAAAGAGTCAGGGATACCCATCGTCCCGAAAGCCTGGTCATCTTGGCCAACTGCGAAAGATCGATTTCCATCTACATTAGTGCTTTCGACGGACGCTTTTCTTCGCTTTATTTAATCATCACCGACCATTTTATACCAATATACCACAATGAAATCCAGTGGACTAAAATCATCAATATCTCATGTGTGATCAAGCCTGTTCGGTCATTGAAGACTTTAACCCGAAAATCATGTTTGTACAACTATCTCATTTATTCCAGTAACAAGTTCTCGCGCGTGAAATGCATCTGGCTGGACAAGTAGCTACACATGACTTAGTCGCCTCGAACCATATTCGCCCAGTCGGAGATGTTTTAATCAGTGTGTAACCAGATCGTTCCCGTAGCTCGATGTGTATATTAACGATCATAGAGTTCCTTCTCGGTAACAGTACATCCTACTTAATGAACTATAAGGATGGGGAGTAGAAAAAAACAGGTCTTACGCGGCGACAGCTTCCATGAATTTTCGCTGAGGCCAGTATTCCAATCAGAGAGAGGGATGACAAGCTGCATTACGGAAAATTCGGGCCCACAGAACGCCGTCAGGTGCATCCCGGTGGAGGTAAGCACAGCCATCGATACAACTTCTCCGATTCCGTATCGTTGCTCGCATCACCTAAGGAAATCTCCCACTTAGCTTCTGACAGGAGTGAACTAGCTATTTATGGACTTATTATCTTTAAGAGAAGTCGGTGCGTTTCTCTTGTATTTGAGGGAATCTGGATTTAACACCGAAGACACACTTAATTCAAGTTGAAAGAGTAGAAGGTTAATGGAAAGTCGATTAAAGCATGGAATTACGAGTCACCAGTGTTCTTCCAGTTATGAACGATCTGACGGATGTACTGCTAGGTATAGAGGACATCGGTCGATTATTCCATCTTACACCGTCGGACGGAGATTTCAATTTGATTCTGATTCCTGAACCTCCGAATATATTTCGCTAGTCATCTACGAAGTTCAAACAAACTAATGCATTGATCGACGAATTCGAATTGAACGGATCGAAGATGGAAGGAAGGTCTACGTCTGTACACGGATTTCCGGATTCACTATCGTTCTAGGAAATGAGCGCATGGTGAATCTGGTTCGGGTTGACTGCTAACTAAGATAGAGAATGAGAATCCGGAATGCTGGAGTGGTACCACCAGACTGCGAATCGGAACGTACTCGTTCGTCCGGGACAAGAGACGACTCGAGACGGGTCCTAATGACGTCTAGAACAGCTACCATCTTCCTTCTGGGATACGTAACACTGCCGCTGGCCCCTTTTCATGATGGAGCCCAGGTTAGTGACTTGCTTTAGAGTCAACAGAGCGAATACGCCCAATGGCATCCTACTTCATGGAGTCTACTTTGTTCAAACTTTAAATCCCCCTGAGCTACGAAGTTCACGAATCTGACATCCAGTCCTCGGGTTCAAATAGGCTTTTCTGGGAACAACGCCCTCGCGACTTCGTTCTTCCATCATGTGTACGTGCGTCCTCCACAAAAAGCTAAAATTCAGTTCCCTTCCCATCTACACTGTCGGTTTCTCCCCTCGATGGCCTTAATGCCTTCCTCCACTGCAATGACTCCTCAGTACGATTACTCATACCGGTCTGAGATTCCCATTCCGATACCGAGCTATGTGCATCCGTCTTCGCTAAGCACAGAAACGGACCTCCATTGCAGACTTGTCGTGCTTTCCGAGGTATTGTGCAGGGCCCCTCCGGCGCCTACCAAAAGGTCCTTTGCCGCCACAGATCTCTGTTCCGCCTGTCCACTACCATTGTTGACAGATTGGTTCAGGAAGGACACGAAGATCTCGTCGTCGTAAGTCAGCCTCTCTTGCGTTTATGATTTTCAGCTGACACTGTTCATAGAGTTTTCTCGGCGGAGACCAGAGGCACCTCTAAGAGGTTCAAAGTAGAGTTAGACCAGGCGGGGAGCCGCACAACACTCACTAGGTGAGACAAGGGATTACTTTGCCACTTAGCGACCCTGAAGTGTAATTAGTCTGGCTCCGGTTCGCAGCCTTTCCGTCGCCTCGGACAATGGCCAGAAGGAGTTTACCTCTGTCCGGAATCGGTAATGCCATCCATTTTATTATTTTACATTTCATGTGCTGATACATTTACTAACAGGCCAATAGAGGAAGAGGCAGCCATACGCCCAGGACGCTATGGTTTTTCACCACCTTCTGACCTGAATCATTATCTCGATGTCGCTGATTCTTATCCTCACAAAACGAACCGTGCAATAGTCCCTCTTCCTAAACGTGCTCATACCTCGAATTCGGATAACGTCGCCCACTTGACTTCATCGTTTCTCGGGTCTTTGGTCTACCCGGGTCAATTTCCTGGATCAAAGACAAAAAAGAACAACGCGGAGCGTCTGCACTTTCTACGGCAGGATCGATGGATCCAGCAAGGCAGCATACAACCGCAAAGGGTAGTTTGCGGAGGCTGTAAGGCAACCTTGCAACTTGAAAGCCGAGAGACTAGCGCTGCGAGTGGTAAACCGGCCGCCTATTACTCTGATCCGTGGCTCAAACATCGAAATGGGTGTGTCGTTATTCCGAGGACCTGACCGGAGGAGCATGGATACACTCCAGAGATAAAATTGTTGAATCCTAGGAACGCGCTGGGGAAGTTAAACCGGTGAACTGAAAAGGTTTCATGGATAATGATGTTTTTGGAGCTTATGAAGATACACCGTCAATTGCAGAAGTTTTATTGTGAACAAGTGACGGAAATCAACATCTGTCTGTGTCGCCGATGCTGAGATTATTGATGGTTCGGCGCTAGCATGAGAGCCCAAAGAAGAAAAAGAGCAAGAACAGCAGCAGTGCCAATGAGCCAAAGCGAGCTGAAGAAGATCTCATTGAGTCAGAAATATTACGTCCCGTTGTCCTAGATGGCGAGGGAAGAGAAGGAAAATAGCGAGAGGAAGTGAAAGATGGCGCCCAAGACAAATCCGAGAAAGGTTCCGTGCGCATGACAGAGGGAGAATCGGAGCTGCGGCATACCATTTAACGAAAGATAGACATGTGAATTTCTTTTTACAGTTGTATGACGTGTCGGTCAGAGCCGTCGTCGCGTCAACGAGCGCGTAGTCCTGCTGAAAGCCGACAGTGGCTGTGCAGTGGCGCCACGCAGACCAATAACAAACATCAATATTTTCATTCAACAACAAAACAACACCATCTCGTTTATTTATCTTCGTTAATCCTCGTATATCGCCCTTGTTGCGCCGCCCAGAAATTGGCGAGACTGGAACACACGGGTCTCGCGACAGAAAGTATCCGACTCACCGAGGGCCCGCCCTCATCAAACTCATTCAGCTGGAAAGCACCTATTCTTTGGGCCAAATTCAAAGAACAGGTCAAATGGCCTCGAGAATCATCGCGAAAGAATCAAGATGGGATGCATGCGCGAGAGTGTTACTTGCTGGCTGATGTGAATAAATTTCCACTGAATCCGTAGTCGACTACCCTCTCATACACTCTTATCTTCGCAGGAACCGCGTTTCTGGACCCTGACATACCGGCGGTTCCTTACAACACATGTATTGTTGCGACCTGGATGCGATATCGGTACGTGTAAGGTCCCTTCCCATTCTATACTTATTCATTGTTTCATTTGACGAAGGGTAATATCAGAGTTATTAATTGGGTTAGACCCCGGACTAGGTTGGACCGGCTATCTAAGGACCTCATTGCACTGCCTCCGTAACTCAGCAACGGACGTCGGGGATTGGCGTCCCCTAAACCTAGATCATGATAATCCGATCGTCATTCCGAATTTAATATGCATGGCTCGAGAGTCGAACGTGTAAGGAAACCCCATTTCTGTACAAAGTTATGGATTTCACTACTACTGTTCTGACAAAGGTGATTTGACAGGTGCGTTGAATACTAGCTAGAGGGAATGGGAATTTGTGTTGCAAGAACTAAATCGGATCAGATTGTACTGCTTCTGCCTGGGAGGACGGATGATTCCATGTGGTCCTAATTACGCCTGGAGTTGCGTCCTTCTTCCTGCTTGAATACGTAACAAACGCTCCCGTTGGTGCTGTTTCACGTCGGAGTCCAGGCTAACGAGGCGTTTTAGGGTCAATCAAGCAATTACTCCCATGTGGTGTCTTATCTCGGACCGTATCCTTTGTCTAAAGTTTAAATCCCCTAACCTTAGACGTTTACCATCTCGACATCCAATCACCGGGTTCAGAGTGACCTGTCTGAGAACAACACCCTCCCAAAGGAGCGCGACGTTCCTGGAGGTGGTTCTCACATCATGTGTACGTGCGTCCTCTTCAAAAAGCTGGGTTTCCGTTCGGTTCCCTTCCCATCTGCACTCTTGAATTCCTTCCTCCGTAACTGTACTGCTTTTCTTCGCTGAGATGGCTGATAACGCGCCGTGCGACTATTTCTACCGATCCCAACTCCCCGTGAATATTCCGGAGCATTTAAATGCTTCCATCCTTAAGGAAGAGTTGGACATCCACCATGCAGTGGACATACTCGCCGAGTTATCTTCGCACCGTGATCACATACCGACGCCTTCCTTTTATGAACTTCTGGAAAACGCATGTTCAAGTTCCCTCTATCAGTCACCTCCGCGGTGGTTCAAGAACGGCATCATCATCTCGTCCTCGTAAGTCAGCCTTCGTGTGCATAATATTCAGCTAATGCCGTTCGTAGGAGGTTCCCGCCAGATAGACTAAGGTATAAAAGATTGAAACCGCAGTCCGGAGAGGCGGCTCGGTGTTCCACGTTTACTAGGTGAGGCGAGGGATACTTTGCTCGGCGACCCTCGGATAAATATCAATCTGACACGGGTTTTCAGTAGTTCAGTCGGCGCGGACAAAGTCCTGAAGGGAGACGTCTCTGTTTGCAAAAAGTATATCCGGTCTCCATTATTGCATGTTTCCGTGCGCTGATACATTTATCGGCAGGCGTATAGCAAATAAGGAGCCAATCAAACCTTCTGCGCGGTATGGTTCTACGTCATCCTCCGAGCTTGAACCTCCTCCTGACCTCTCGTTTTAGAAATCCGACTTGGAAGATTGCTCCTCTCCCGAGACGCGCTCGCAAGTCGAACGTTAGCGTCGAAGAGCTGACTTCGCTTTTCTTCGAATCTTTGATTCACCCTAACAGGGTTCCTGGAGAAAAAGAAATAAAAACGAGGCGGAGCGACTGCATTTCTTGCAGCACGATTCATGGGTGCAACCGGGGACCATAAAACCACAAGAGGTAGTCTGCAGAGGCTGTGGAAAGACCATACAGCTTGAGCACAGGACCACTAGCGCTGCGAGTGGGAAACCAGCGAAGTACTACCTCAGTCCGTGGGTAAAGCACCGCAATAATTGCAGGGGTGCACATCGAGATTGGCTGACGCAGAATGGGTATGATCCCGAGATCTAGTTATTAAAGGATATATTGGAGAAGTGTAAGAAGGCGAGCCGAAAAGATTAGCACAAATAATGAAGTTGACTTTGTATTCATAATAGTATCGCTCTCCTAAAATCTATCATGTCCGCAACAGCGTAATCCAGTATCCGTGATTGATGTCAGGATGAATTCTGGAAAGCTTGAGAGGCGCTGAGATTAGTGTTCGTTCAATCGCATGAGCGGTAGCAGTACAAAAATTCCAAGAGTAGCTGCAACATGCCAAGGCAATTTAAAGGAGATTACATCAAGGCCGCCTTATTATCACTCCTTGCGCTGAGTCTGAGGACCCAATGGAACCTAGAGCTACTCAGTGATCGAAAGAGAGACGAAACTGCTACCGGAATAGCCTTACCTAACAATAAGGGCTCTTTTGTGGTAGGTACCTGGCATTACACGATGACAAGGAAGGAGCAAAGGAATGGTGAAGTGAAGTAATAAAAAAAGGCGTCTGAGAAGAGGTCCGTCCGCTTGAACGAAAGATTTTTGGCATTAGGACGCGCCCTTGAATAAAAGGTAGATATGTCAGCTATTCCTCACATTTTGACGACGCGTCGTTTAGGGTCATCGTCGCGTCAACGAGCGCGTAGTCCTGATGAAAGCCCGACGGTGGCTGTGCGATTCGCGACTCCAGTGCAGGCCAATGACAAACATGTACAATCTTTCCAATGAACAACCATCACGACGAATCCATTGCCGTGGCCGACTATTTGTCTTCCTCAGGCTCAAACCATGACCATCGCCGTTGTTCCACTCTCCAAATCCATCGCGCACATCTCAGGGAAGACGATGTTTCCCCGATACGCCACCAGTCGCAAGAAAGACGAAAGAACGAATCTGGCTGCCACTCGGTCCGAGACGAAATGGATGGGAAGCGGCTGAGGCTAACGGCAGAGTCAGATAGCGATAATTATCATGCTCATTGAAGGCCCGCCTTTGGAAGACTCAAGGTGCGACTTTGTAATTCTGGTGTGCTGAGCCCCGGCCTGATTTTTTTTGATTTGGATAGGGCCGCCTTTGGTGTATGTTGAGTGCAATCTAGTGGAAGGATTCGTCAAAGTTCAAGGAAGGTACGTTCTACTGGTCACCCAAGACGACTTGCTTTTTACTGACATCAGTACAGAGTTCTCTGCACAAGGCCAGGCGTTACATTTCGACGGCAAAGGCACCTGAATTACACGCCATGGCCAGCTGCGACCATTCTGTGGTATCATACATTTTTTGTGCTAGCTTGTACCGAGAAGCTTCAAGGTTGCGAAAGGCTCAAAACTTGCATTATTGTGGGTGCGTAGTTAGGTGAGTAGATTTCCGTTGAATCCATATTTGATCAACCTCTCATGCATGTGTAGTAACGGCAGTGACGAACGGGGTCAGCTTCACAAACCGCATTCCTGGCAGGATGCCGGTGTCCACCTACAGCAGATATTTGTCACAGCAGCATCGATGTGATATCGGGTATGCGTCTTTCTCAGGTTATTGGCATTCTTTGACTCGTTTACAAAAGACAGTATATGCGCTCTCGTGCTTATCGCGATTACACTGCTACCCCACTGAAGCCAGCAATCCTTGGTCGTGTCGCGCTCAGGGTAGAGGCGTTTCCAGGAAGTCGTAGGTCGTTGCTATCTTATGTGGCCGGTACGTCTGCTTCACCATCATTGCTGTATCATGCTGTATCATTCTGAAAGTGTATCAGTGAATTATCATGGCCTGTACTGGGGCCTGACGTTTCGACGATTGAGTATCCTGGTCGCGTTCTCAGGACTACGCGGTTTTGCAAGGTGTGACTTTCTCCCAATTCCTCTGGGACACGCGTTGACCGATTTAACCAGGACCGATCTTCAATATACCACAATTAATTGAATGCGATCTACGGGAAGAATGGAGTCGCAGCCGGACGGGACTTGGTACGCTTGCCGCTCAAGGAGATGCTTCTTTGCTGACTCTTATTCAGGGTCGTATTCCTTAGGCCTTATCCGCAGAATGTACAAATCTACACGGCGCATTGTGATCAACCACGAACGTTCTTGGCACGGTACCAATATAACAATGAAATCCTTGCTCCTCGATATTTATTCATTCTTTTTGGTATCTAAACGCTATGCCTTTACTCGAAGAAGACGATACTGTTGTACCAAGATACTTACTGCTAGGTTATCTAGGTCTGGCATGTGATTTTCGCTAAAACTGTAATTGCAATCATCTCATCATAGTAAACAGCAATAAATGGTCGTGGTCAGCTTGAGATCGTGCTTCTACGCCACGCCGGTTATCGTCGACCTAACCTGCTCACTATAACAGAAGTGCGGTATTGCTGGGTATGTGGCTTATCACCTTCCAGAGCTCTTCAGTCGATTTACGAAAGATTGATTCTCCTGCTAGTAATACTTCATGTTGCACCCTAAAGGCGGTATTCCTTTCGCCGTTGGTATAATAGCTAGGTATACCGCGTCTATGTGTGATGGTTCGTCACAGCAATGCTGACTTATTTTGCTATCAGTTGATTGGGACCGCAAGACCAGCTACTTTTCTCCATTGAGCCACAGTGGATCTTGGCCATGCCGGCGCTATCTCTTCCTAGTTCCGAATGGCGGAAAAGAGACTGCGATTTTCCAAGGAGCGGTGTGTTGAGCCAGCAAGCCACCCCGGTAGCGAAAAGAAAACACCCTGTCGACCACAGTTGGTATGTCAAAATCCTAGTCGCGGCTCTCTTTTGCTGAAGACGCATCTGATCAGACGCCTTTCTGTTCAATTTCTAAGAAGCACATCGGATGTGTAGTGAAGGTTCAAGTCTCCTCACCTGCCTGCTGTTTCCATGTTGTCGCCACAAGTATGATATGAGGTATGCCTGCTGCGTTCTGCATTCTTTCTTTGGTTGCTCAAGGTGGGAAATCGCAGGTGTTGGCTACCTCGAACCGCCTCCCTTTTCGCATTCCTGGTCTTCCTTCAGACAAGCTCGCTCTCGCTGCAGGCATTCCATGGCATGTTGGGCATCGAGCGTGTATTCTCCACGGAGGTCCCTACCACTGAATATGATCTATTGTCATCAGTGTAGGCGCCCGACAATTCAGTGATATCTTGCTTCTGTCGCTGTACATCCCGGCAGGACAGGCGTGCAGTTCATGGCCCCAATCGCCGGACTCACGCGTAGTGTCACTCAGGCTGGATGAGCTTAACTTCGGCTCTCCGCGGATATTACAGACGACGCAGAATGTGTTTCAACCATTTGGCTTCCAGCTTGGCTTCGATTTGGCATACCGGCGAGACCTCTTTTGAGACCACCGGAGGGGTAAGCTGCGACTCCTATTGGTGTTCTTGTCATGGTCGTCGACATCGCATTCTGTGAAGGATGCTTTTCTGACACCAAGCGCGTACACACCATCGTTGGGCTACTTTGTAATCACTAGACGTCACGGTGCAGATATGGACCAACAAACCTCTACGGGTAAATACAGGTGTCGACTGGGTGTCTCACTGCTACCGGAGGCAATACCGCCGGAGTGAGACACCAGCTCCCCCTTTCCTCGTATAAAATGTCCCCCGCGGAACCTCTTTTCCCTCCATCACAAACATGAACACCAACCACAACCAACTGCGCTCTATGAATAACAACACGTGCGAAGCTTCGACTTCCACTATCACTCTTCGTCCTGAAGAGGAATTCAATCCGCAATACTGCACGCAATGCGACCAGACACTGTGGTCGATTGAGCTTATGCGGAATCATCTCGACCTATCTGGTCGACACCCGTACTGCAGTACCTGCAGACGGGGTTTCCTGAACAATAACTCCTTCAAGACGGTGAGCCCCTTTTGTTGTTATGCTCAGTCGATGTCGACTAAATGTTTCCCCTTCAGCACCTGATCCTCTCAGATTACCATCACTATTGTGATGACTGCGACAAGGAGTTCCAGTCTTCCTCTGCTCTTAAAATTGTATGTCCTTCTTCAATCTAGACACGGCTTCTACTAACGACAATGAATAGCATTATGAGCAATCAGCTCGTCACCACCGCGATTATGAGGAAGGCGACCGCGAGAGGCGGGCCGAAGGGTGGGAAGACGAGCTGGCACGCCAGCAGCAGGAAGAGGAGAACCGGGAGGACCCTGTCGCCCTCGAAAAAGTCGAGGAGCAGGCTCCTATGTCCCGGGTGGAGGTTGGCATTGCTATCTTGGTACGCTAGTTTCTATCTTCCGCTATTTCTCATTCTGACGGTGTTCCTTGTAGAATATCAAGAAGCGCTTACAACGCCAGCCTATGCCGAAAGCCACCATGAAGCAAACCTGCCCGGTGTGCTTGTGTCCCTCATCAAAGATGAGTGTGACGAAGTGCGGGCACGTATTCTGTCCATCGTAGGTTTCTTTTCTTACAGCATAAACGCTCTAGCTGACGTTCGTCTTAGATGCATCCGTCAGACCTTTGAAAAGAGCCAGGGATGCCCATCGTGCCGAAAGCCTGGTCATCTTAACCAGCTGCGAAAGATCGATTTGCATATACATTAATGCTTTCGACGGACGCTTCGCTTTGCTTTTCATTTCTTATTATGAACATTGAAAATCTTATACCAATATACTGTCAATCGAATCGAATGAATAAAATAATTAACATTTCAACGTGTGATCAAAGTTGTTCAATGCTGACAGCCATTGGGGAGTACATCTTCATCAACGATTCCGCGGCGCTTGAACGGATGACATCCATAGATCGGCGAGGAGTTCATCGGTGGACGTCCGCTCCTCTGGAAGCAACCTGAGCATCCGCTTCAGAAAGGCAATGAACAATCCCTTCTGCAGAGAATCCGGGATTGTAAAAAACACAGCTTCGAATGTGCCTTCGTTCCGTCTTGAGCTTGATGCTTGAATTGGCCAAGAACAAATCGTTAGCACCGTAGATTTCGTCGACCTTCATCAAAGTACATCGGCCTGTACTCTGGATGTATCCTGTTTATGAGCTCTACGGGAGGAGGCCCAAGAAAGTGCATAATTTCGGCCCTTTGTAAGAAAGCTCTGGTCAGACCGGAGATGTACTCTTCTCGTCGCTTTATCGATCCGTGGCTTAGTACGCCAAGATTGTTATCCCAGCATTATCTAGTCGTCGCGGAATTATCAGTTTGAAATGGAGAGTTGAGGTGACTAGCATAGTGATACGGTTCTTGGTGAACTCACACATTACATTACTCTGTCGACTTAACTTTGGCTCTGCGCTGAGAAACGGTAGAAAGAATACGTTGCGACGAACTTCAGGTATACAAGAACCTCCTCATATATCTTTTCCTCCTCAGTCATCGCTACGTACACCTGACCTTGGCCAGTGTCTTCGTATACACATACCCTAGGTTGGGAACTCCGTGAGACATGACTCCGATTCCCAGATCATTGCAACCTCCTTTGTATTACTGTCTCTCTCAGGCTCCTCGCCACACTTTCATTCCATCCATACGTCAACGCGTTAGCAAACCCGACGAACTGCGTCGATGCCTGCATGATCTGCAGAACTCTGGACGAGTGGCCCGATGCCTCGACCAGCCGATTACAGATCCCAGGTATCCAAAGCAAGATGTACGCGATGGGATACGCGTTCAAAAGCAGCATTCTTGAGATTTGCTTTGGAAGATCGTGAGGATAAGGGGGAATCGGACTCGCAACGACACTTCGAGGTGAAGATGGGTTATTTTTAGTTTCAACGTAGGGAGTCGGAGGTTGGTCGCAGGCGGCCATCTTGATGGGAAACTCGTCCATCTGAATCGACCCAGAGGTTTGTTCAAGGTCGTGGAACCCGTTGCGGAAATTCATCCTTGAGTGAGGAGTGCTGCGTGTTGAAACTAAGTTGCGGACTTTCATTTGTCTTCGTAGATAAATGTATAGGTATGTGTAAAGGCCTACATCGTGAAAATATCAGGGCTGCAAAATTGAGCGCAATGGACATTCGGACGTACCTATCTCAATGAATATGAACAAGAAACGCCACCCGTGGGTCAGTACATAGCGCACATAAACAGGCTCGGGTGTAAGCCAGCTGAAAGAAGCTATCAGCCGGAGTCACGATCATAGTGAAGCATTTTCATACCACCAGTTACCAGACACGGCAGTATAATAACCTTTGCCCAGGGCGATAAAACCTGTGAATCAGACAGTCAAATATTTCTCTGATAAATTCAATGGGATATTGCCTACTTGTTAAGACAGGCATCACCCAGGTATAAATACAGACTATGACAACGAAACGCTCTTTGTTTTTATCGGATTTTGAATTCCATGAAGAGTCATGAGAGGCGGTGACAATCATGATTGTGACTATCGAGATTGCCAGGATGGATGTATCGGTCGCCTTTGCATATTGGATTTTAGTCTCATAACATATATACAGGACATTTGAAGTTACCTGAACAGAGAGTTGCTCGATAAATCCATTTGCAATACACGC
Source organism: Armillaria borealis (assembly GCA_030435635.1). Lineage (NCBI taxonomy): Eukaryota > Fungi > Basidiomycota > Agaricomycetes > Agaricales > Physalacriaceae > Armillaria > Armillaria borealis. The sequence continues at coordinate 47,598 of JAUEPT010000138.1, forward strand.
TGGTGTTCGCGACAATGGACCGGCAGAAAGAACGACCGATCCAGATATTACAGTTAGTCGTAGCATTGATACAATCTAAGTTTTCCCGGTGAACATCTATAATGTTGCTGGGGATGTTGATGCTTACCTGCAATCGCCAAGTTCAGAATGAGGAGGTGTCGATAATGCTTCTTTACCGGGAGAAACACGTAGCAGAGGATGATAAATCCGGAGCCTAGAGAGGATAGCGCACTTCCGATGAGGTTACTAAGAGCCAGTGCTAGTTCAAAGTTGCTCAGCGCCATGAAGGTGGAGGATTGTTGAAGGTGAGTGAATCATTATGTCGTTCTTAAAGCCAAGTAGGGCTGTGCGTAAAGATACGCGCCCGTAGGTTTGCTCCTCATCTGATGCTGTATCTATGCAGAGTCGTGACTACTGGGTTCATGACAGTATGCAGGACGCAGTGGATAGCCATATCATCAGTAATCACCGAGCGATATCCATCAGTGGAGGTCGCAGAGGGACCAGGTGATGGTGGATGGTGAGACTCACTTGATACCCTGATCAGCATTGAAGCAGGGACATATCTGGCGGCGTCGACACTGTAAGTATACTATTAGATCCTGTTAATGATGAAGAACCAGCACTTATGGTGGTTTGGAGGATGAATCCATATGCAAGATAAGACAGGTGGCGGCCTACCATCAGTATTCATTAATTGATCATCAGGGTGTTGATGTTAATAAAGCCTCTTTTCCCGGAGTCGTATCGCATCAATGCGAAAATGATACTTGTTTAAGAATGAGACCTAATCACCTGAAGGACTTTCTCAATACCATCGATGTAAACCATATATTGTGGGAGCGATCGCCCTTGCTTGAAGAAAGATGGTGTTTCATCCACGCGGCTCCTGGGATTTCGACTCCCGGTTACGTGTCGAAATCTCAGGAACAAGCCTAGCAGAATGATTTGATCCTTTTGTACGAGATAAGAATAGATATAGCTGGACGTGAAGGGAGGAGACATACCATTCGTTTACGAGCAAGACGCAGAGGACTCCTTGTTTCTGTTTGCTGATACATTCTAGCCAGTCACCCGAGTCAGCTCTGTGAACTCGTGGTGCCGACGCCATACGCACACTCCGAGTGCACACCAAAAATGACGAGACGATGCACAAGAGTGTAACCGCGCATACTTACCGAGATCACGATTGATGTCCTGATGTTGGACTGTCATACTAGCACTAGTCGAAAAACAGGAAATGGCTGTCCCGTGTTTCAGACTAGATATGATCAGCCATTTCTATACAGCTTCATTACATTTACTCTTGCCTGTTTATAGCTTTTCAAAGGAACCTCGCCTCTACAACAATTCTCGCATTGACGACCGTACAAAGAAGAGTTTGGCAGACTGACGGATGTAAGTGCAAAGTATGCGATATCAACGACGTCCGCCGACTGAGTGAGAGTCGAATCTTGGGTCGGACTCAGAGCTGTGAAAACATGATGGAGACCGCCGATTACCGCCCCGTTCAAGCCCCGTTGTATAGCCGGCAAACATTTTGCACGGGGTGATTGAACGAAAGTTACTAGATATTTCGTTTCTTCCTCACATTGCAGCGACACGTCGTTCACTGTCATTGTCGCGTCAAAGAGTGCATTTAGAGCACGTAGTCCTTATGAAATCTGATGGTGGCTAAAGATTGCGTTGGGTCCGGTCCGGTGCCTCCGTGACCACGTGGGCTCTAGGGCAGGTTCGCTTCGCCCTACTTTCACAGCTTGGCATTGCACTATCGCATCGATCCTCTCTCTCGGACCTAGGGCTCTAGCAAGACCGTTCCAACATTGAACAACCATTACGTAACTATCCCAATATCCTTCGCCACGACCGCTTATTAATTATTGCTCTTCAATCCACGTCCATCGCCGTTGTTCCACCATACAAGTCCACGACGAATACGCCGACCCTTCTCTGCGACATGTTTTTCTTTTTTTACTTAAAGTGAGAAAGTGCAGGTACTGGATAGCTGGAACGTCATCTCTTTTTGTATTCCAGGTCTCCCTTCAGACAAGCTCGCTCTCACTCTCGCAGTCATCCCCTGGCGTATTAGATATGGAGCGTGTGTCCTCAGCGAAGGTCCCTGCCACTAAATCAGGCGTGTTGTCATCACTGCAAGCACCAGACGGTTCAGATGTATCTTCCTTCTGTCACCGTGCAACTCGGCAGGATTTGCGTGCAGTGTCCTAATCGCTAGACTCACGCGTTATCTCACTCGGGCTGACTTCGGTTCTCCGAAGATTTTGTGGACGACAGAGAATGCGCTTCAACGATTCGACGTGTAGCAAAATGTCGAGCATCCTTGGCTTCCATTTCCACTACCGGCGAGACCTCTGGTAAGACCACCGTAGGGTAAGCTACTACTCCTATTGGCGATCTTGTCTTGGTCGCTGGCCTCGCGTTCTGTGAAGGATGTTTTGCTGCGCAAAGCACGACGCGCGCACACAACATTGTTGGGTCACTTTGTGATTACTAGACGTCACGGTGCAGACATGGATCAACAAATGTCCACGGGTGAGTACTGGTATCGACTGCGTCTCACCACCACCGGAGGCAATACTGCCGGAGTGAGACACCAGCTCCCCCTTTCCTCGTATAAAATGTCCCCGCGGAACCTCTTTTCCTCCATCACAAACATGAACAACAACCACAACCAACTGCGCTCTACCAACACCAACACGTGCGAAGCTTCGGCTTCCACTATCACTCTTCGCTGAAGAGGAATTCAATCACTGCACGCAATGCGACCAGACACTATGGTCCATCGAGCTTATGCGGAATCATCTCGACCTATCTGGTCGACACCCGTACTGCGGTACCTGCAAATGGGGCTTCTTGAACAACAACTCCTTCAAGACGGTGAGCCCCTTTTGTTGTTATGCTCGTCGTATGTGGGCATCGCACAACAACTGCGGCATGATATCATCCTGGAGCCTATTGCCGTAAGTATTTAATCATTCCGTGAAATGGAGTTAAGTCCGAGTCCTTCAGGTATAGGCGGCAGTGTCCACACAGTGAACGACGGTTCAGGTGATGATCACCTTAGCCTGCCTCGCATTCCCAAAATATCTGATGCACTAAAGTAGCATGAAAAGGCTCCATATAACACGTTAGGAATCTAGGATGTCCAAAGATATCAGGCAAATTCATGTTAATGAAGAAACAAAGATAGATAAAGAACTTTGCACATACAAGGAGTAGCGGGGATTACCTCATTGCCTGAAGGCTAGCTTTCACGTCTCTCTGTAAAGGGCTAAAAGCTGGTGGTGTCATTGCAATTTGAGGGTAAAGTCGTCATAAAGAACTACGACAACACTCCCCCATCTTCCTCGATTATCAGACGGACAAGCTGGAAAGAAACAGCGCGTCTATATCAAGATTCAAAAGACTCTCGTTTACGATGACGTGGGTGCACTGGCAGTCTTTGCGTGTTCCACCTCGTAGACACATAGCTACAGACCAAGTGAGGGCGTATGATACGCGGCAATAAGTGGAAAATGAAAGAGCAGCGCATGCACTTGCCGAACGCTAGCTTGTCTCCGCTGTTGGAGCGGTCTCTGCTTTCCAAGCAACTTCAGCGTAGGATGAAGGTTGCTTTGAGGTTACTATCTTGTACTTACGTGCGGATAATGGGCAAGGTCACGTTGTAATGTGGGAAACGAAGAGTACTAACCGATGTGTTTGCTTAGACTTAGAAGGGAGAACACGGATTGTTAGTTGCGCTGGATACCCCCGGCACATGAGGCTGATGGATTAAAGAAGAGAGGGTTGCTGCGAAGAATTCTGACATGATAAGTACTTAGCGATAACACTAAATTTAACCGACGTCACGTTTTTTATTAAACTACAGCGAAATTAAATGGAATATATTGAGTCCGCATGGATCTACAAGGTGCGGCAATAGGTCCTCCCCCTTCCCTATGTGTAATGTTCGTCTACGAAGGGTCAAATCGAGACCAGAAGATGTGAACCACGGTTCACGAAAGACCGGCGAGAGACCTGAGTTACTCGGCCTTCCCGCTATGCTACACGAAGTACCAAAATATCATATCAATCACTCGCAGGACGAAGGAAGAATTGAAAAAGAAGGAACGGAAGTAGCCGCGGCGGCATTTCCCGAATCTCGATCCATCTTTGGTCGCCGAGCGACTAGTTAGTACTCTTCAACCGCAAACACCACCATCAAGCTATTCTCAAGAATGTCGCCCGTTAACAACGTCGCCCACCCTTCACTGTCGTTCTCCGCTTGGCGTGTCGCCGTCGCATTTGCCGTTCTTCTTGTAATCGCCTTCACGGTGTACATGCTCTGCTCTCCTTCTGTTATCGCGCCGTGAGCTCGCCTTCGCCGCCGCCAGTGCCCTACTCGGAGAAACACGGTGCCAAGAAATCACCTTTGCCGTCGAGCGTGGGCTCAATCTCACCGCCTGTTCCTTGCGTAACCAAAATGGATGATAACGATATCCCTTTCTTTGTGCCTTATCATACGAACATCGCGCCTGCGGACCCGAAGCTCCAACCGGTGACTGGATACACTCATGGAGTCATGGCTGCTGGCCGCAACCTTTTGGCTGGAGCGAAGAAGAGCAAGGGCGGGCGAATGTTGTCTCTGCGTTCAAGCGCTGCGGTTGTTGGTTTTCTGTGGTAGCTTTTTGGGATCTTGGTTGTTTCGTGCGCGCCTTCTTCATATCTATCCATCCCTGTCATTTTTCATGAACCCCACGCTCCTTCATCACGCCTCATTCATTTTCTGTACATGTCTACTTCACGGTCATAATGATATCGTTAGTTCTAGATGGTTACGAACAAGAGACGATTTTTTCTCATTGAAAGCATCTATGAACAGTGCTTAGTTAGCCTGTTTGACTTCCCGGCACGTTATCTTCACGACGTTCTTCTTAACACCCTACCCAGTAATGATGGTCACTGCCGTGTGGCTGCATAAACATCCGTCTCCCTTGCAGTACGCTCAAACAATCCTCACGCGTCACCGCCTCTTTCCTTGTGTCCTTCTTGACCGGCAGGTCTTTCAGGGAGTGTTGTTTCGTATCTCGACAGGATGTTGGGCGTTCATTTCTGTTGGCGTTCCGTTTACTTTCTTTGCTTTAACTCGAGGACTTGCATTAAGCAAATATTCAAGTCTGCTCCCTTGACATCAGCTGACTGTGAGCACAGTTTATTTGATTCATGGCGGCTCGGGGGACGCTCTTGGCAGTTGCATTTTTAGAACTGGCGATACTTCCCCTCATTCATCACACTATGTATAGATCTTGGCTGAGTCCACACTTCATTTCGGAGTTGTGTAGGCCAGTCATGGTCTCGGAATAGCGTCGGCAGGTTCTTGTGTTTAAATTTTTAGTCGCCCGAGGGATTCCCTGACACACGTGAGGGCGCTGATTTGCTGGTAAGATCGTAGGAATGATATATGGTACACTGGACAATAACTCTGCAGCTTCGTTGATCTATTGTCAGGTACCCACTGTTGTCGGTTTCTTTTTCTTTTTCGTTTGCCAAGCTCGTGGGATCGGTTTGCGTCCTTTTCTTGTCCCCAATTTTGATACTCAGTGATCTACAGGGTCGGATTTCTCTCGGAACAGAAAACAACCGCTTTTGCTTGCTTATCTGCTACCATTCTCTCAGCAATGTCAAATGATACATTTAGTACGTCTTGTTTGAGTTTGATGCCATTCTCTCCTTGTTGCGGCGACTTACAATCATATCGACGATGGACGTTGTGAGCAAACTTATCTCACACGTTGCGATGTTTATTTACGCCACTCATTCAGCGATGTCCTCGGACTTCGAGTGGTTTGCACGGTCGCGGCAGCAGTCTGATGAATCGATGGCCCGCTCTCTAGCCGGATTGAGATTCCTTTCTCTTTCTATTGAGTCTGGTGGGATGACGAGAACCACTGGTGAGAAAATAGCCTCTTACGTCCATTCATATTCGACAGCTGACCTGAAGCGTTCAGAACGGTCCTGGTTCCTCTTTGTCAACTCCGACGGCAAAAAACACGCCATCGAATGCCCGCAGCCCGACCAGGACATGTGTACTGGTTCACCGACGTCTATTTCGAGATATCGACATCACTTATGGATCTGGACAGAATTTGTGTTGTAAATAAGGCTGTACCTCAGTACAATGCTTGTTAGACCTTTAGTCTTTGGGTTACAAACTCGTGAGGAGTTTGCCCATTGACTTCCTATATTTATACTAAACTACGCTTATTCTAGTAATTTCTATCCAATCATTATCTTACTCAGCATGCCGGAATGCCGGATTGCTCGAACTCTCTCGCATATTCCGACAATTTGGTGGGTCACAAAACCCAGACTACAGTTGACAGCCTTTGCGACTCTTCCTTCCTTCCATTTCCCTTCGTATTGGAGCCGGTTACATGGGTACGCCATCTTTGGAGCTCAGGATCGGGGAATATTTAAGTTGACGAGAAAGTCGGCTTGCCAGAACTGGGCCAAAATTGAGTTGCATAGAGATCGAGACAGAGGTCTTGAGGTACAGTAGACTCCGTCGTAAACGTTCAAGTTGTTTCTTCCTCTCATTCGTGCGTTGTTTGCGAAACGGCTGGCAACATGAGCTCCCGGTATGATGATGGTGGACCCGCTATTTCCAATGTCGGGCTTTAATTTATGGGGACTGTTTTTCACTGACCATGTACGACGACGACGACGACCAAACTCTTCAACGCATGTGCTCGCCTACCAGAAAATGGTGCCGGTCCATCCGCTGGAATTTTTTTTCTTGTCCCCTTGGACTATCTCCTCCCGGTCAAATGCAACCAAACCCGGCTTAGGATTGAAATTGGCTCCGTTCCCTTTCCGGGGCCTTTGTCGTCGACGAAGAGGTGGATTCCCTCCCACTAGACTTCCTCATCCAACGTTGTCGTGCCTCAAGTATGCTGCCGGACCTTTTCAGCAAGTGCGCTCGTGTTCAGGCTCTCCTGGACCGATCCCCTACCTTGCACTCCAGCCGCTCATGCTGGGAACGCCCGGACCCTGTACACCTTCCGCCAACGTGGGTTCCCGTTCCTATTTCCAGTAGAGGGCACCCGGAAGTAGCCCCTGCATCTCGCTGCGGAAGAAGGTGCGCGCGCCCCCCTCGACTGTGGTGGTAAACACTCATCTATATGTCGTCTTCTAGAGGCGCATTCTCCTCCTTGTATGTTGGAGGGGATATTATTTGAGGGAGGCGCTCCTCGAACCAGAGCGGACGGCAGTGTATCGGATCAAGACCAACCTTGATGCATCGGATTGAGGCTTGAAGGCGTTCTACAGTTCCGGGCTCAGAATATGTGCGATGGGCTAATCGAATCGGGGTCTCTAAACCATCCTGTTGGCCTTTTTGCATTGGCAGACAGGATGGAAGACTCGAGCTCCAGTACACCATGTCGCAACAAGGATACACGATTTATCGGGGAATGGACTCATGGAGTAACTGCACTGCGTGTGTGATATATCATTTACTTTTGTACAGTCGGCTGATATCTTGGACAGACAAACAGGACTAGAAAGCCTTACCTGGAAATTGAGCTATTCAGTCCAAAAAAGAGGTCTATGGAGTATGGAAAGCCCCACCTCTGAAATACCAAGGCTCGGAGGTGTTGGTACTCCTTACACCGGCATAAGACCACTACAAAATTTCGACTAGGTCCTCTCGTCTTCAGGCCTGAACCCCGGGTTATGGTCATAGCCTGCAGAAATTATTGCAAAGCGATACTCGGCATGGGGGCGACGCCAATTTTTTTGTATCATTGAGGCGTCCTCACTGTGACAGCAACTGGAGCCTCAATAGTAGTGTGGCGCGACACACTCTAGCGCCTCCCTAGTTCGCGCGGGACGGATTGCTATCGACAGCAAGCCGATAGTATCCGAGATTGCTCAAAAAACTGCGGTGAGAATCCAAGAAATGATACGATGGTAGACTCTTCTCTTATTCTTATTCTTATTTGGTCACCTTGCCATAATCGCAGTCCAGCTTGTCGTCTCACAGTTTCTAGTACTAGCATGTACCCGTTTCACGCGATTATTCTGGTACTATTCTTGGCTCCATCAGACGTTCGATACATCGGATCCAGTTCGTCGTTGATCGGAGTCAAGATTCCAATAGGACGGTACCGGTGCGTTTATCATGTCATATTTCATGATAATCCGCTTCTTGTAAGGCTTACCTATTTGCGGAAATCTGAAGGCCTGACGTCAAGAAATGACCACCCTCATTGAGGTTAGTGTTACTAATAGTCATATCCAATATTCCAAGTTCTTGCTCAACCTGTTGATGTCAGTTGCGCCCCGATCCGCATCATATCGATCACCTCATACATGCGGCTGGCGGACCGTCTCTTATAGAAATGCCGCGGATCTTCCCTCGGCCCTGACAAGTGCGCATCACAGATCCCGAGCGACGGTGCTGATACTCTAGGTCGGTCTATCTATGGACAGCCAAGGAAACCTTGCAAAGTGTACATCTGTCAAGGGTCGGCAGCGGAGGCTCTTGGATTCTCAGCGTCCATTTATGCCCTGTGAACAGAAAGTTCGGATGAATCCAGAGTTGAGTAAGCCGCTTTCATTACCGTTACTCAAGCGGCTTTTCAATTGAATGCGGTAGTTATTGATACCCTTGCCATTTATAAAACTTTCTTCATCCTGACCGATGCTGTGATTCACAATACGCGACAGTTTCCGAGAGTGCTTCTGCGAGTTTACCTAGGAGACGTAGTATGTGGGAGTGAAAGGCGAGGAAGGGCGGCGTCTTTTGACTGTGGCCGAATTCCCCACGACATTCAGGGAAAGAATCTGTGCCCAGATCTTTTACCACGCCTATCGCAGGTCATGAAAAGCCCAACTGCAGCAGCTGGCATGATGTTGCATCATGCCAGTCTTACTTTGACATTGCACTTTGGCGTTTTTCGCACTCACCGCGATGAAGCTTTGATGGTCCAAGTTGGCCGTCTTTGATTCTTGAATAGAAAAAGCATCGTTATAAATTAAATGGATGTGCTCCGCATTTTACTATACATCTTACCTACGTATCCAGCTTACTATTTTCCTTCGAAGAAATGCATCATACTGATGGGCCCAGGATCGAGGAGCGGTGAGAGGCCCTTTACGTTCACAGGACAGCGGCGATCAATATTAGGGCGAGGTGCCTTTTTCGGCGAGCTTCGCCTGATGGATGGGTACGAAAGGGTGACGGGGACAGAAAGAATATGTACAATCCACTGTCAAAATGAGGCGAAAAGAGGGATATGGGGACGTTGGGAATAATAAAGATGACTTTCAGCAGTAAAGGGACGTCCGTTTTAGGAACTTGATCGGGGATAAACATAGACAAATACGGGATATGCCGAATCCAATGAAGAAATCAAGGTTCGGAGTTTACTACCACATTTAACTCGACCTCGCCATGAATCTGGCCTTCTCTTCGTCCCTTCCGTCTTTATTCATGCAGCATGCCCACCATTCTTTCTTTACCAGCAGAACTCATCGAGGAGACTGCCTTTTATGTTGCCTGCTCGACGCTGGAAGGCCGTCCAAATTCTATCCGTTCATTTCGCCTGACATGCAAGGCAATTAACAATGTCTTTTTGCATTCAAATGCCATATACAGGTCCATTTTCAAGCAAAAGTTTAGCCACAGCGCCGTAGTTAGGCGGTCGTTTGAGCCCACGTCAAAGGAGTATCGCCAGCTGCTTCAGCTGTACGACGACAGCCTGCAATTTATCGAGGAAAGGCGGGGTTTTGATGGCAAGGAATCTGTGGATGCTGATCATATGTCCACGGAAGAAGTCCTGTGGGTTCTGACGTTCATGTGCTTGGACGACGACGGTGCCAATACCCTCCAGCTAAACGCCGTCGGTGCGTATGAATGGATTCACGAAGTCGTTATCAGACGTTTGTACGACGGTGCAGATGATAACGGTGGATGGCCGCTCGATAATTGCAAGAATTCTTTGGCATTGTGGGTATTCTGGTCCTTGTCGACGAAAGGTGCGTGTCTTGCGGCACGAATTCTTTCCTCCCATCCTAACGTTGCGATATGTAGAACGAATTCTATCTGAACCGGAAGATGTTTCTGACAAAATTGTGAACTTGATCCTTCCCTTTGTTACCATTCCTTTCCGGTATGCTATGGCCTTTGCGCCCCCAAATCACTTCACCCTACCGCTGGTTTCTCAGTCTGTCGACTTCTCCGATGCTAATACCCGTATGCCCTTCCGTACACGCCAGACACATCTTCTCTCCGTTCTTACTCCTCACGGGCCCTTCCCCATTTACCGTTCCACGGACCCGATTTGGCTTCAGGTGTACTTTACCAGGCGCGTAGAGATAACATGGCCTCTCATCACTGCAGCGGCAAAGTTGCTATACTTTGCGAGGAGGGAGAGGTACACGTTGGGCATGATGCCTACTCTTCCCAGAGATCGCGCCGATGCCATACAGAGGGGAATGATAGGCCCCACGCAGGCTGATGTCATTGAGATTAACCGAAATCGATTGGGCGGTCCCAACGGCAAGGATGGTGGCACGAAGTTGCCTGACAGCGTCACATGTGTCGGGCCTGATGGCATTGATGAACGGTCGCAAGCCAGCAGCCGGTATGACACAGACTGGTATCGGTTGCGGTTATGTGCGAACGTCTGGGACAACAGCCACGGAGATGATGACGAGATCTGGAGACGTGTCAAATTGGGCAAGAGGATGCTGGTACGACGCGGAAGCGGGACTCGCAAGCTGAAATTTCGGCGCGGGGACGTGTACACGCTCGGTTCATTGACCGGGTTGTGGGCCGGACGTATGCTGGCAGGTATTCGTTCTGTCTTCTAGAATCATTCACTGAACTGCTGTATTTCTAGATTCCCAATGAACAAGCTCTTGCTCAACTTTTGATGGTTCAGAACCCGAATCCCAACCGGCAAAATGGTCATCCTGTACCTCTGCCTGCAGGTTTCGACGATGAAATGTTGTCGCTCACGAATCGGCCCATATATATGAGGCTTCAAGAGTTCGTATCATATGCGGGGGCAGATGTCATTCCTTCTGGTGCACGGGGACCTCAGCCGCCGTCCTCTTACGAAGACGCCGAAGGAGACAAGGAGGATGACGACGAAGATGCAGATGACCCGCCTGTTCCCGAAATCAATGACCAGCGACTCCTCGAAGAATTTGACCAGGGCCTTTGTAATGCCTACTTCCCTGACGGCGTTACGCAGGATTCCTTCAAGGGCACGTATGATGGCGCTGGCGTGCGCGTGAATTGCGGTGGGAAGGAGTATGTCTACCATAAACTGGGAGGCTTGCAGCACGATCCCGAATCGTGTGAGGGTTGCGCGATGAGAGAGAAACAGGTAATGCCTGCGTGGTCGGAGGAGGGGCACCCTGCGGATGTGGTGCCTCTGCCGCCATGTACGGGCGTGCAGGATGTGATCGTGACGGGTTCGACAGATGATAGACACGGGCAGGCATGGAATCATTACTCGTATTACGGTCGTGTGCGGCACTGGGATGGGATGATTGGGATCTTGAGAGTTCCTGCGTGATAGAACGTTGGGAAAGTGGTTCTTCTACTGGATATATCGTGGGTGGGAAGAACTTTGTGGGGAACTGGAGGATTACGCACGAGGATCCGGGGATGCCGACTGTTGAAGGAGCATTTTGTTTATCAAAAGTGGCAGAGGAGTAATTGACTTTGAGTGTTTGCTATATATGGAGCACCTGTTGTTGTAATTCTTACTGTACTGATTTTGTTTAATGCTATTGAAAGCATTTGGTATATTGTATTAGCTTTATCTAGTAGGAATATGGAACGCAATACACGAATGCGCGAAGGAAGCTACCCTTCAACGAGACTTAGCACGGACTCCAATGTATTTTTAGGAGAAGGCGGCCATCATGGACTGACTAGCCAACTAGCGCGTGAAGAGTTACGCAAATATGGAGTAAGTGTACGTCCTGTTGTATCAGCAGGTCAGATTCGGGGTGTCGCTTAGCGGGATCTGGAAGCTAGCTACGGAGTCTATGTCATGCCGCATTCACCGCCGGCGCAGGTGCATGCCCTGCACATCAATAATGTCGGAGACTCGGAGTGTTCACGGTGATGGCGGTTAATATCTGGTTTCCGCCGGCTGCTGTAAGTACCTGATCTAGCTAAGTACAAGTACAGAAAACGAGATTGCGGGGCATCGAACGGCGCAAAGAGCACAGAAAGAGCACCGTGTGCAATGCAAGATGCGTGCGAGGCAGGCGGCAGAAGGACGAGACCAACGGAGACGAACTCGCAAGTTTCAACATCGTTTGTTGCCACCATGAAATCGCAAAAACATGTAAGTCCAGCCCTCACTCCGAGCCTATTTTGACAATAGCTTCGCAGCCCCGAAGGTAAGCACCCCGCACGAACGGGAGGGGCCATCCCCCGTTCGTGTCGCAGACAGGCGTGCCCTCCCATTGAAGTCATCCAACCGAAGAGCCGCACCTGCCCACCACCCACAGCAAAAACAGTACAAGTCCTGAAGGTATGTAGTCCTACCTTTAGCTGGAGAAAAGGGACATGAGGGCCGGAATAATCAACGCTCGCAGAACACTTACCGCTCAATCTCCTGCATGCATCCCCAATGAACTCAGGCACACCAGTCGTCAGGGCATCGAATCCGCATGCTGGTGGAGACTAGGTATTCAATAACAGTCAGAAAGAGTCAAGCACAATACACACCTTGATAGGACAGATCAACGGGCGACGCAGGATCTCCTGTCGTCCGAGATGTGCCTGAGCATGTTGAACTCGCCACACCGCACGCTATCCTGGTCCAACTCCGATTACCCCACTTTTGCACCCATCGTCACCATGACAGGCTTTGAGGCATGATTCGGTGCGCGTGCGCATGGATGGCTGGAGAAGACGATGGCGGCGGAGGGAGGTGTAAAAGGGAGGGTCGGATGTGGGGGTGTGCGCGCAAGTGCGGATGATCGGGGATGATCAAAGTCTTTTCCCATCCCCGCGCCATACATCCCTCATACCCCGCATGCATCCACTCACACTACCTCCCACCCACCTCACTCGCCGGAAGACGATACGTTGCTGCGCCGCAATGCCAGCCCTCACAAGTAGAGGTAGCAACTTGGGGGATGATGGACATTGAGCACGATGGGCACAGCAATGAGCGACGGTGGACGGCAGGGGAGGGACAGATCAGGAACATTGAAGATCTACAAAACGCGGACATTGTAAATAAAACTTTTCGATTGGAATGATAAGACGTACCCGTTGAGATCCCAGAAGGAGTGTGGTGCCGCTCACCGTGGGGCCTCGACCTCAGGAAATTTGTGCTCGATTTGGACCGTATTTTGTTTTCCCAGCAGGTACTAAATTGACGGGAAATGAGCAAAACGGCATGGAAGAATGCCATAACACGTACCAATTTCGAAAACCTGGTCCACTACGCGAGCATGCAAATCTCTCCATCAAACAAGACTTGAACTTGGGGAGTGGGGAACAGCTGAGACAAGTATGGTGGAAGGCGCACGTCGAGATCCATGTGAGAGCGTCACGTCGCTCGCCGCGGGGCTTCAATCTCAGGAAATTTGAGCGTGATTTTGACCGTATTTTGATGTTCCAGCAGGTACTAAATTGATGGAAAATGAGAAAAACGGTATGGAAGAAGGCCATAACACATACCAATCACGAAAACCTGGTCGACTACGTGTGGATGCGGATCCCTCCATCAAACAAGATTTGAACTTGGGGAGCGGGGTAATAGCCGAGATAGTATGGCGGGAGGGGCGCGTCAAACTGTTCAACATCTGCATTAGTGTTAGAACTCCTGTGATGAAAGGTGTAGCGTACCTGGGATTATAATACACCGATCATCCTCACCAACATTGACATCCAAGTGAGAGTGTCACATCGCTCGCCGCGGGGCTTCGATCTCAGAAATTTTGAGCTTGATTTACACCGAATTTTGGTGTTCGAGCGGACACTAAATTAACTGAAAATGAGCTAAATGAATGCCATAACACCTACTGAATTCAGAACCCTAATCGACTACGGGGAGAGCCGTCGTCTCTCCCTATCAAATGAGACTTGAATTTGCGGATCAGGGGAACATCCAAAGTAGGGATTGAGGAAGACGCACGTCGTCTTGAAGCTGTATGCTATCAGCATTGAGTATTGGTAATAGATGAAATGGACAGACATACCTGGCACTTAAATATACAGAAATCATCATCGTCAATGTTGAGATTCGAGTGGGGGTGTGAGTTTGCTCGCCGCAGGGCCTCGATCTCAGAAGAACCAGACAGAATCTGACAGAGCCTTGCACACGAAAACTGAGGGAAAATTATCAAAACAGCAGTCAAATTGAGATAAAAGACACCTGCTTACAGTAGAAATATCGCGAAATGGCCTGCTTCAAGCAGGAGAGGAAATGAGAAGAGCTCAGCAAGGGGAGAGATGAAGCCAAAATGAATGGGAAAGATAAAGAGGAAGGACGTGCCAAACAACGCGTCAATGACAAACATTCCTTTTCAGGAACTCACCTCCTACCACGTCCCCAATGGGAGACGACGGACTCACAGCGGACCACGACGCGACGTGCAAGCCAAGACCACCTTGTACGGTGTCAGAGATCATGAGGGAAAATGAAGTGAACTATCATAATGACAGCATAAAGGTAAGAAGGGGGAACGAACCGTCATTCATTTTCTGAAGGTTATATACCCTCGCAGATCCCATTTTCGGCCCATGATTCATGCGATCAAGACACATACATCTCGGCGAAATTACTCGCTCTTATTTCCGATGTCGGCTCCCTTACCAACCAGCTCCATTCCCATCATTATTGGTACGTATTCCATTTGGATGCTTTTCATAATTTGGGTGCTTTCCAGTGGTATAGGAAAGCTCAGATGAGTTTTCTTGTGCTACTGGAACACATCCAAATTATGATTATTGAATCTACTTACTTTGTGTAGCCGTATCCTAAGAAATCCTTGCAAGATTCATCAAGTCTTCAAAAAGTGCCTGGTGAGACTTGCCAATACCGCAACACCTGAGACATGGCCGGACACAATCAGAGTTCTAAGAAATGTAAGAAGAGCCTAAGATTGATGTGAATTAAGTTGCAAGTGATTCCTACTCCCAGACCCGAGCTAAAAATATGTAAGTGGCATCGGAATTATATTCTACATGCATGACAATGTAGGTACCAGTAAGTATTCCTGCCGCTAATCTCCTCTTCGCATCCTTCCCTACTCCTATTCTCATATATCTCCCCCTCCCTTTCCCTCCTGCTAACCAGTATAACAGATTCAGCCCGCATTGTATTCTCAAGGTTTGATATCATTTCTTTACTCACCTTATTTTTCGGGCCGCCCCAATGTGAATCCAAATGATATACTGATCTTCGGGACAGCCTTGGCCTTGATGCACCGGTCAGAAGGGTTTCCGTGATCGAATTTGAGGGTATTGCACATGGATCGGCTTCTCAGTGCAGGGTGTACAATGGTGGATCTGCGAGCGGCCGTAACCATTTGGTAAGACCTAACATTTCTATTGATTCATAGGACCTTACGTGCACAAAAGAACTCAAAAATCGTGATCAGCTATCCTCCAGAGCGACACAGCAATTGAATAACCATGGCCGAAAGGAATCTATAAGACTAAACAGTTTCATTTATTCGGATAAACAGATGACTCACTAATACCTGCTCCTCGGCAGCTTAGCGAGCATGCGGATGTACACCCTGCTACGTTAACTTGAAGTGCCGAAGTTCGCGTTGCAAGTGGCGTGAAGGCACATTGATCACGCACAGTGATTTCAAGTCTCACGGCTACCTTTGATTCTAGATGTGAGAGCTGACAAATACGTCAGGGAGGACAGCGCAATGGTGTGATTTTATCCCTCCCCCCCTTCTACCCATGTAAAATTTGCTCACCTAATCCACCAGACGACACGAATACCATGCGCTCAGTACATTTGACCATGTAGTCCCTGCGACAATGGGTATTCAATTGAAGCTTGCGAGAATGCGCCGGACAGGTTGCGGTTTCTGTTGGGTACATGGTAAGTTCTAAGTTGTGGTTGTCTGGTCATTGAATTGAAATGAAGGCTTACCTTTGCTCTCGAGGTCTGCATGGTGTCGATCAGGGAAGACCAGCCTTTGAACTTGCTAGAATGCATGCTGAACAGAGCTTCGAGGTGAGAAGGGAGCAGGAACACACAAAGACGACGTTTGAGGTATATAGATATGTTTTTAGGATGGAAATACATCGGTGGAATATGCTACAATGATCCTAAGAGCGATTAGAGCGTGGTACATCAATAAACCAATGAATCGGCGTACCAAATCAATCATGCTGATATTATCAGATTCGGGCTTTTCCCGCACCAATCCCGCCGGTTTTAAGTGTTCGAAGTCTTCCAAACCGTTCTCCTAGTCAATATCTGCCATCATTCGTACTTCCCTACAGAAAGAAACCCTTGTGAGAAGATCTGGCTCGTATAATAGATCCTTCCTTTGTAGAAATAGGACCTGCAGTAATGAAGTTTATTAGCTAAAGTGACAACAAGTGTAGGGATGCACAACATGTCGAGCTCGAATCCTCCACCAGCTGAAATCTTCCCATAACTCTCCACCATGATGCCCTATCTATTCAAGATCAAGAAACACGAGCAGAATCAAAGTATGATCCGCTCATTTCAACAATCAAAGGCCTTCATAATGTTTGATGCACATACAGACTCCAGAGTATCGACGGCACAGAGATGAGAGTCTTGAACGAGTGGTATGAACAAAAGAGGAAGTCGGCATCGGCTCTCGGATGTACCTCGTACCAAATTACGCACATCGCACGCTTCTGTTGTACTCACCATCTTGATGAATCCCTTATACCTCGTTCATACTTATCTCAATTTGACTTTCGAGTTTTATATTTTCTGTGCTCTTCCTATGGGCACAAATCTTTCTTATATTCGCATCTTTCTCAATGATACAGCATACGACACGCTCTCCCACACTCGCTGGAAGCTCCGACATCCTCAATAGAAAGTCGTCGCGTCAAGAATTAATCGGACCGGGATACCGATGCGTCGAGATTATGACGTCGACTTGCTTTTTGGATAGGAGCCCCATGCTCGTTTGATGAGATTTCACCCCTACGCTCATTCGGGATCGCGACAATCAATGTAACATAAATCAGTGACTGCATTTACTTGAATTGAAATGCATCTAGATGCCTGGGCTGTCGAAATGATGAAGAAACCTCGCGAGAATGCAGGTTCCCATCAGCGAGGTATGGTTTACCTCCCCTCTATTGGGCCGGATGGACTGATGAATGTTGTCAAAGTGTTATTAATAGGTTTATGTTGAGGATACGATGCCACGATGTCCCGCGCCATTCAAAAGACACGAGGAACATGAAGGAAACATCAATGTACAATATCTGATATTCAAAACTTCTGGGGTAAATGTTGCTCCCGGGTGGCGGCAATGAGTCACCCATCAATGCTGTAACCAAGGCTGTGAGAATATATGGTTTGAATCATCGAACTCTGGCCGAGGGTGCGTGTACTGTCTCCTCTGTATCCATATCCTCACTTGCTATCTTTCTCTCTTCCAAGCTCGGTAATCCATGGGACGGGGAGGGACAAAAGCTCAAGAAAATATAATACTCTCACCTTTACTCAGCTCGCTTCCTTTCCCAATTGCAATACGGCGGTAGTACTAATGGTTTTGCATTTAGACAGACAAGCTGTAATACGAATGTTCGGGTTTCCAGACGGCTTGGATTATTTTCGCCCGATGTTCGCTTCGGTACCAGGCAACCGGGGATGGTCGCCCGTGTCTGTAGTGCGCTCGAGGCCTTTGAAGGAATGGTATAAAGACAAGGGGGATTGTGGTAAGTGTTTCTTATCTTCCCATCCTCCCTCCTTTTCCCCTCCTCTCATACACTTTCTCCTCATAGTTAAATACCTCGTTGGCATTTCCCCTCCTCTTTCAGATCGTCCTTAATGACGTTCTCGCTGTTGTACGCGCCCTCTCTCGAGTTAGAAGATTCTGATCACGTGATAGCACGACTTGCCTTTTTGGATTTTTGTTCGTTGATGGATTCTTCCACTTCTTCTCTGACCATCACAGCGACGAGCTCGATGTTGTTCATGGTGAGCCCGTTCTCTTTTCTTATTGTCTCGTTCATTTTTGACGTCGTTCAGGTTTCCCCCCACGCTCTCGATCTTGATGCGGCGGTCTCAAACTCGAGGTAAGCGCCGAGTCCAACGTGTTGACTTTTTTTACTGAGATTTTCTTTCTAGCCATCCGAACGCCGATTAGACGCCTGCAAACGTGTATTTGATGCCGTGGGATATGGTTACCTCGACGCTAGCACGGTAAGAAACCCAAATTTTCCATAGCCGGTGACCTTGCTAACAGATCATAGGTGGAAGTATTCGAAGGATTTGTTTTGAGGGACGCCAGGGTGCATGGTACGTGGGCTGCTTCATCTTCTATCCTATACTGATAACGTTGTAGATTTCGTTGAGACTATTTTTTGACCTCAAGACCAGGGTATTGGTCTCTACGGCCGGTGGAGAATTGTGCTCTCATTTGAACAAGAGGTACGTTTACCTCGTTTTCTCTCCCTTTTTCAGCAATACTAACGCGTCGTTTTTGACTAGGGACCTCACCGAGATGGCGACGACGACGACAACGATCGGAACGACTACCATTCGCATTGTGGACACGGTTTTGGCAATGGAGAAGGAACTACTGTGATGAGGAGGATGGAAGAGAAATTGAAGTGCACCTCTATGTTGGATGGACCCAGGTACGTTGATTTAGGCGTTGACTATTTCTTATTCGCTGAGCTTTCCCCAAGATTTGGTACTCCTCCCCGATCGGGCGAGTCTGAATCCAAACACAAGCACCGGCCATCTGTCACACCAACGAATCTCTTGTCACCGCCGCTTGCGGGTTAGGGTATGTCTACCTTGCTCTGATACCTTTTTCTCTACTAATCTGCCGTTCCCTGAAGGCTGGTTGACGACTGAGACGGCGGCGGCGGCGTTCGCTGTATGAAGACCTTCTGTTGAAGGGGGAGGGGATGGAATCGGGCGAGGCTGCGAAGGAAGGTGGTTGCTTGACATTAGATACAAGGTACGCGAACTAGCCCTTCTCTTTTTCTCGGTGACTGACGCGTCCCTCAGAATCACTCCTCCCTCAGATGACGGGTCTTGAACACATTCCAACACTCTCCCGAGCACTCGCCGCCTCCCTCACGAATGGATCTCTTGTCGTCGCCGTGAATTTCGCCTCGCTGGAAAACAGCATGGATGCGGTAGGCAAGGAAACGGACACACGAATCTCGCACGAGCTTGCAGGGGACGCAGGAAGGAGGATGTCAAGATGCGGGATATCAAAGGTGCGCGCCTCTCCTAATCCTTGCTCGCTGGCTAAGCGTCGGCTTTAAGATGTTGGGTGGGGTTTGGAGTGCGGGGACATACCTTGCATGTACTAGGTATGCCGTCTTGCTTACCTTCGAAGCAAAGCTAACGGCGTCCAACAGATACATTTATCATGTAATGAAATCAAAGGTATGTTGTATTTGTTGACTACAGTTGCTCTTGCTAACGAGCCTTATGCAGATATATATACAATGTCACAAAACTACGAAAGAATTGTAAGAAAAGAGTAGACAGGCACATGTACGCAGTAGCACGCGGGGGTGACCGAGTGTGGATGCGGCTCGGGGAAGGGAGTGGTCTTGACCGCGGGAAGGAGAGGTCTATGCGGAGAAGACGAGAGGACGGCACCCTGTGGCTGTGTGGAGGTGATCGTCGAAGGGATGGTCGACGTCTCTGAGATAGACGGCGAATCGTCGATTTAGTAGAGTTGGACGATTTCCGGAAGGCGCATCGGGAGTCGGATGCGGGTTGAGACGATGCGCAGATCGGCCTCGAGTCGTGCCTTTGGCGTCAATTTAGTAGAGCTGAGCGATTTTCGGAAGACGGCTCCGGCTTCCGATGTGAGCGCCGACAAGGGAAAGAGTGCACGCGCAGGAGCCCAATGGAGAAATCAAGGTATCGGAGTTTACTACCACATTTAACTCGACCTCGCCATGAATTCGGCCTTCTCTGCGCTCTACATCGTCCCCTCCGTCTTTAGTCATCCAGCACGCCCTCCATCTGTTCCTTCCCATCAGACCTCGTCAAGGAAACCGCCCTCTATGCCGCCTGCTCATCGCTGGAAGGCCGTCCACATTCTATCCCTTCATTCCGCCTGACATGCACGGCCATCAACAATGTCTTTTTGCATTCAAACGCCATCCACAGGTCCATTTTCAAGCACAAGTTCAGCCACAGCGTCGTAGCTAGACGGTCATTCGAGCCCACGTCAAAGGAATATCGCTAGCTGCTCAGCTGTACGACGACAGTCTCCAATTTATCGAGGAAAAGCGGGGTTTTGATGGAAAGGAATCCGTGGATGCTGAGCATATACCCACGGAAGAAGTCCTGTGGGTACTGACATCCATGATCTCGAACGACGACGGCCAGTATCCTCCAGCTTAACGTCGGCAGTACGTATGGAAGGATTCAGAAGGTTACCAAGTGTTTGTACGACACTGCGAGCGACAACGGTGGATGGATACTCAATGACTGCAAGAGTCCTCTGGCATTATGGGTATCTTGGTCTTGGTTACTCAAAGGTATGTGTCTCGTAGCATCTCTTTCTTACTTTTTCTAACGTTTTTTCTCTCAGTGTAGATTGAATTATTTCTCAAGTCGAAGATGTTTCTCAATTCAAACTTGAGCCTGCCCTTCGTTACCATTCCCTTCTGGTATGTCATTACATTTTCCCCCTTCGATCACTTTATCTTACTGCTGGTTTCTCAGATCACACGTCTCTTCAACATCAATACTCGTATATCTTTCCGTACTCGCCAAAATATCGACATCTTTCTTCCATTCTTACTCCTCATGGGCCTTCGCCATCTACTGTTCTACGGACCAGATTTGACTTGAAATGTACGTTACCAGGCGCTTAGAAATCACTTGTCCCATCGCCGCCGCTTCAAAGTTC
Organism: Armillaria borealis; assembly: GCA_030435635.1. Classification (NCBI taxonomy): domain Eukaryota; kingdom Fungi; phylum Basidiomycota; class Agaricomycetes; order Agaricales; family Physalacriaceae; genus Armillaria; species Armillaria borealis. Next base: position 68,715 of record JAUEPT010000138.1, read on the forward strand.
TTGTACTTTGGGAGGAGGAATCGGTACGCGTTCGAGGTGATGTCTACTCGTCCCAGAAATCATACTCATGCCATCCAAAGCAGAATGACGCGCCCGACCCAGCTCTATCATCGAGATTAGCCGAAATCAGCTGGCTAGATGGTCCCAACAGCAAGAACAAAGGTACGAGATTTCCAGACAGTATCACGAGTGTCGGCGCTGATGAGCAGTAACAGGCTAGCAGGCTGTACGATGCAGGATATCGGATGTTATGTGGGAACGCCTGGAACAACAGCCACGGGGACGACGATGAAATCTGGCGTCTGGGCAAGAGGATGCTGGTACGACGTCAAAACGGGACTCGCAAACAGAAGTTTTGACGCGGGGACGTGTACAGACTCAGCACGTTGAGAGGATTGTGGGCCGGACGCATCCTGGTAGGTGTTCGTTCTGTCATCTTCCTCTGTGCACTTTACTGACTCGTCGCCATTCTAGATTCCAAACGAACAAGCTCTTGGTCAACTTCTCATCGTCCAGAACCCGAATCCCAACGAGCCGAATGATCATCCTGTACCTCTACCTGCAGGTTTCGACGATGAAATGTTGTCGCTCACGAATCGGCCCATATATATGAGGCTTCAAGAGTTCGTATCATATGCGGGGGCAGATGTCATTCCTTCTGGTGCACGGGGACCTCAGCCGCCATCCTCTTACGAAGACGCCGAAGGAGACAAGGAGGATGACGACGAAGACACAGATGACCCGCCTGTTCCCGAAATCAATGACCAGCGACTCCTCGAAGAATTTGACCAGGGCCTTTGTAATGCCTACTTCCCTGACGGCGTTACGCAGGATTCCTTCAAGGGCACGTATGATGGCGCTGGCGTGCGTGTGAATTGCAGTGGGAAGGAGTATGTCTACCATAAACTGGGAGGCTTGCAGCACGATCCCGAATCGTGTGAGGGTTGCGCGATGAGAGAGAAACAGGTAATGCCTGCGTGGTCAGAGGAGGGGCACCCTGCAGATGTGGTGCCTCTGCCGCCATGTACGGGCGTGCAGGATGTGATCGTGATGGGTTCGACAGATGATAGACACGGGCAGGCGTGGAATGATTACTCGTATTACGGTCGTGTGCGGCACTGGGATGGGATGATTGGGATCTTGAGAGTTCTGCGTGATAGAACGTTGGGAAACTGGTTCTTCTACGGATATATTGTGGGTGGGAAGAACTTTGTGGGGAACTGGAGGATTACGCACGAGGATCCGGGGATGCCGACTGTTGAAGGAGCATTTTGTTTATCAAAGTGGCAGAGGAGTAATTGACTTTGAGTGTTTGCTATATATGGAGCACCTGTTGTTGTAATTCTTACTGTACTGATTTTGTTTAATGCTATTGAAAGCATTTGGTATATTGTATTAGCTTTATCTAGTAGGAATATGGAACGCAATACACGAATGCGCGAAGGAAGCTACCCTTCAACGAGACTTAGCACGGACTCCAATGTATTTTTAGGAGAAGGCGGCCATCATGGACTGACTAGCCAACTAGCGCGTGAAGAGTTACGCAAATATGGAGTAAGTGTACGTCCTGTTGTATCAGCAGGTCAGATTCGGGGTGTCGCTTAGCGGGATCTGGAAGCTAGCTACGGAGTCTATGTCATGCCGCATTCACCGCCGGCGCAGGTGCATGCCCTGCACATCAATAATGTCGGAGACTCGGAGTGTTCACGGTGATGGCGGTTAATATCTGGTTTCCGCCGGCTGCTGTAAGTACCGCGGCTGTTGTTGGCCGCTACCTTAGTGCCTTCGACTTCAGCCTGGTGAACGGGGTGGTATTCAGACGCCTACTACGTAGGTATGAGGTGTAATCGTGGCAAGGAGAAGAGCAAAGAGTTGGGACACTTCGCGTTGATGTCTTTCCGTGGAATCCAGGGCCTCTTCCCGCAGCCGGAACTGTAAAGTTCCCGCGAGCCTAGATCGAAACGTAAATGCCTCTGCTATGCGACGACGAATAAGTCCACTTACACGCTTCGCGGCCCCTGTCTCCCCATAGTTTTTGGCTGTGCAGCATGTGCTCCTGACTCACCAATGTTCCTCTCTATATCCTAGTGGCCCTGATGATGTATGTGAGTGGCTCCACAGAACAACGAGGGCAGAACTCCACCATCGTGAACTTTGGACGTGTCCATGAGTACGATACCCGGGCCCACGGACAGGGTCGGAGAACATCCATAATGGAGATGGAACTGTAGATAAATTTTGACTTTCAGAGCGGGTGGGTCGTTCTCATGAACGGAAGACCAAAACGTTTACGGGAACGGCGAGGTTGGATGCCGTACCATACTGTCAGAGGAATTCTGATAAATTAGGATAAATTCTTCTCCCAGAGACAGGCGCATCTCATCGAAACATATCATACGTCCTGAAACGTGCGTCATTCAACATCTCGATCCGAGGCACACACTGATTCCTGAATCACTCACCGCAAGTACGATGCGAGGCCGAAGGCAATAATATATGGTAAACGAAAATCTTAAGGACATGTCTATCAAAGGCACAACGACCACACGACATGGGCGCCATAGATTCTGCAATTGGGTCTCCTGGGATATCTCGCTATTCTTGTTTAGTCTTTGCCTTTTTCCCTCTCAGGGAGTACCAGATTGTTCCTAAGAGAACCATGGCTGCACCAGCCCACAAAAGACGCATATCAACGTTGTTAGCTGTCTGGCGCATCGCTACGCTCAGGACAAGGCTGACGGCTTTGCGGACAACGAGAACGAGTGTTACGGTTAGCGAATTAACCCGCGTAGTCAAGCGGTTCATACCGGCGACACAGACTGAGCTGCGTGAGGGTGTTGAGGAGGAGGGCGGGATAAGCGGTGGGTATGAATGCAAATGACATCTTTGGTCCCGCGTGGACGACGCGGAATTGAGTCGCAAGATCACTTCGGATGAAGAGAAACATGGGAAGGGCAAGAAAATGTAGGTAGAACATGGATTCTTGCCATGATGACGCGCTGGAGTATTTAGAGTAGGTGCGGTCCTGGACGAGACCGAGAAAGCCAGAGAGGACGAGGGCTAGAGAGAGGATGGATATGCCTGTTAGATATGTGCTGAGGCCCGTGTGAGATTCATTGGAAGATGAATTAGATGCGGATAGTGTTGTACAAGCGACACCCAGAGTGACGAGAAGGACGGATAATACTTGGTGAATATTATACCTAAGCACCATCATCAGATAATATGGTATTGTGAGCAGATAGAAATGCGTACTTTTTACCAACAACAGACCACCCTAGTATCATACTGACAATCAAGCCCCCGCTCCGGAATATTATATGCACAGACATAGGTATCTGGTATGCAAAAGCGGCATTGTTCAAGAGGGATATGATATAAAATAGAGCAACCTGAATAAGATAGCGAGAGATGGGAATTCTAGTTGGTGCAAGACGAGGTCCGTAGGGAGTCCAGATGGTATGTTTTGGGAGACCGTATAATGCAATGATAGAGAACTGGAAAAATGTGATGAGGGATCCAGCGGTGGGGTAGTAGGTGGTGAGCTGCTCAAGACTGACAGCGTTACTACAGCACCCGCCGAATACGAGGCCCAGCGTCGCCAGCCAGTCGTACACCGTCGTGGTCGTGTCTATGTCGTGAATTCCTCGTGGCCGTCGATGTCGACTAATAGTAATCCTTTTCCTTTTAGCACTTGATCCTATCGGATTACCATCACTATTGTGATGACTGCGATAAGGAGTTTCAATCCTCCTCTGCTCTAAAGATTGTATGTCCTCCTTCAATCTAGACACGGCTTTTACTGACGACAATGAATAACATTATGAGCAATCAGCTCGTCACCACCGCGATTATGAAGAAGGCGATCGCGAAAGGCGGGCCGAAGGGTGGGAAGACGAGCCGGAACGCCAGCAGCAGCAAGAGGAAAACCGGGAGGAGCCTGTTACCCTCGACAAAGTAGAGGAAAACGTTCCGATGTCCCGGGTGGAGGTTGGCATTACTATCTTGGTAAGCTTCATCATTCTCTTTACTTTAACACACTCTAACATTACCTTGTAGAATCTCAAGAAGCGCTTACAACGCCAACCTACGTCGAAAGCCACCGTAAGGCAGACATGTCCGGTGTGCTTATGTCCCTCATCAAAGATGAGCATGACGAAGTGCGGACACGTTTTCTGTTCATCGTAAGTTTATTTTCTCATATGACGCGAGCTCCAGTCGACTTTCATCGTAGATGCATCCACCAGACCTTTGAAAAGAGTCAGGGCTGTCCATCGTGCCGAAAGCCTGGTCATCTTGGCCAGCTGCGAAAGATCGATTTGCATATCCATTAGTGCTTTTCGATGGACGCTTTTCCTTTCTAGTTTTCATGGACATCTATGATCTTATACCAATATACCACAATGCGAATCCGATGCTTTTAACATTCTATGTCTTCGGTGTGATCAAGAAGTCTCTTGTCTTCGGCCGTTCGTGGGCATATCGGCGTGAGTGATATAATATTCCTTGCCTAAACATGCGAATCGCCTCAATAAGCCCGGATTTCTCACCTCAGTTCTGACGCGGACAACTATTTCTATCTCAACCAATTAGAGCCTTTGGGAACACGCTATTTCCAACTCTGGAAGCACATGATCACGTCTACTTCTTGTTTGCTGACTACATGCATCTCCACATCGAACTACCACCATGACCTCTCCCATTCTCGCAGGACCCCTCGGTGACTGCTGCTTTACTGCAGTAAAGCACGAAGGGACACCGGCCGGCCGAGTCGATACCATTTCTAGTGTACCGACGTACGTTTCCGAGCCCCCGCCTGCTAAGACCGGAAAGCCGAAGGTCGTGCTGTACCTTGCTGATGTCTACGGCCCAATGTACATCAACAACCAGCTTCTTCAAGACTATTTCGCTTCTCAAGGTTCGTTCTCTCTCGCCCGGCTACTTTGGAAAGTTTGCGATAACAGTTACTGTCGATAGGATTCATCGCCGTGGGAGTGGACTACTTCCTCGGAGACCCGGTGTATATACACAAAGAGCCTGACTTTGATAGACAGGCGTGGATGGTGAAGTCGAAGCAGCAAGCACAAGAGCTAATGCCGCGATGGCTGGAGGCTATTCGAGAGAAATACGGTAAGTGGTAGAGTACTTACCGAGCTCTTCTAAATTTACTCGGTTGAATAGGCCAGGATGCACATTACACCGCCGTAGGTTACTGCTTCGGAGCACCATACGTTCTGGATCTCGCAGCCCAGGGAGATATCGTGGCTGGCAAGTGTTGAACGGATACTTTTGAGGATTCCTTTCCTGACGCATCGAATACTAGGTGCTATCGCGCATCCGGCATTCCTTACTGAGGATCACTTCAAGAATATCAAGAGTATGCATTCCTGTCTTCTTTCTGAAGTACCCAGACTGACGCTGTGATTTCAGAACCTTTACTTTTGTCATGCGCGGGCACGTACCATTTGCTTTGGTCGTCCTTCAACTCGCTTCATCTCATCATCACTAATAGAAACTGATCACTCCTTCCCGTTGGAATCTCGTCGACGCGCTGAGGATATCCTAGTCGAAAACAAGGCCAGTTACTGTTTTCAGGTCTTTTCGGGGGTCAGCCATGGATTTGCTGTGAGAGGCGACCCTAATGTTGGTGATACTCGTAAGTATTTCTGAACTTTGTGAAGCATCATGCGGTCGGCTGAGGTCATCGATAGGCTGGGCAAAGGAAGAGTCCGCGCGAGGGATTGCTAATTGGTTTCAGCGCTTTTGTGCTGAGGCCGATGCCTCGCAGTCAGTCAAGTTATAAGAGCAATATCGGTCTAGGTAGTGCAGAAGTGAAATTACGCTTGTTCTGCTAGTAACGAACGCCTTTAAAAGTGATGATGATTTATGTCCCACTAGCTACCAGTGGCGGGTAGAGAGGAGAGATGATGGGGGAGCGAAAGAACGAAGCAACGAAGGACGATTCACCTTTTATGCACTGGGCGGATGGTCGATGTTGTGTGTCTCTTGAACGAGTACGTCATTCGCTCGTCACAATTTGACGAAATATCGCGTCATTGTCGCGTCAATGAGCAGTCGTCGGCACGCGCCACCGAAGCCAAAAGACTCCCGATTCTTTCCGAAGAATGAGGAAACGACGGAGGGTTCTGGACAGGGGCTATACTCCGGGTTGGCTTAGCTAATTTGCGGTGATTGGCGAGCATGCGGCACGCTACGGCTGGCATGGCTGAAAAACTCTCTCTTTCCGATTTCTCCCTATTGGTTTGGAGAATGGCTTGCTTATAAAGAGCCTTATCGCTACTCTTCGCGGGAATATTTATTTTTCGTTCCCTCTGTCCATTTTTACCATCTCTTCGTCACACTTCCTTCCATGGATGATGGATCTCCTTTCTCCTTGTTGGGCTGATACTCCTGGGCTCGTGTCTTTCTAAGCCGCTGGCCGTCGTTGTGGACTTCACTGTTCACATCATCTTCCAACTTTCTTCCTCCTTTTTTTGTCTTAATTCTCTGCACATTCTTGTCCCATCCGCTGCCTGTTTTGGGTTTTGCATCTTTGTACGGTCTTGACTTCTCTGCCCGTCCTTTTTTCCTAAGTTGACGCATTATTGTGCGCTTTTTGGGTATGTCACCTGCATGTTTCTCGATGTGATGCTGTCTGTCTTACCTGGTTCGGCTGGTTCAATCTGTAGTTGTACTGTTTTCTCTGTACGGTGTGTTGGTGAATACTGTTGGGCATGCCGCGCGCTTTTTCACATTGCTCGCTTGGTTTGATTTTGCTGGTATGCCGCTTCGCCATGGACTGTTGTGTATATCGCGTGGGCCCTTCCTTCTCAATCGACCTGTTCGCTCGTGCGCTGCCTTGTTCACTTGCCTATCTTCTTTCATCGCATATCTTGTGTTAGGATTGTGTATTTGAATAACTATAAAACGGAGTCACTATACAGATTTTACCTTTCAAAGGCATAGCACATGTAGCAACGGTTAGCATAGTAGCTACATACCGCGGCAGAACAAAAAAGGCTCAAGGAAGTCGACAATTGTTGCGTTTTGATCGTTGTCCGATACTAATATTTGAAACAAGGGAAGAATCGGGGACACAGCTTCCGCCGCTACTGGATAGTAACACCCGGGGCTGTGCAGACGCCTCATCCTTTCTTTCTTTCGTTCCTCCATGCCTCGCAGTTTCAGTGTCGATGGATGGATTCAAATAGCAAAGTTCACTGCAGCCGCCGGTGAAATGGCACCATTTCCATATATCAAGGGTGCTGCCGGATGTGTGGCAATGGTTCTGGAGGCGATAGAGGTATGTGCTGTTAATCTTTGTGGTAGTAGTTCGTGTCATTTAACGACAATTCTAGAAAGCTGGCAAGAACGACGAGGACCTTCAAGGGCTGGCAGAGGATATTGGGACTACTATGGCCATCATTAAAGAAACCATCGAGGTGCATGGTATTACTAGCGCGACCCATTTCCATGATATATGTGCGGACTTTCAGACGTGAGTACGAATGTGCTTCGGATTATTGAGCCCCACTTACATGACCTTCTATGCAGTTATCTGGAGAATTTGCTGTCGGAGCTGCACAAAACCCGACGTAACCTGGAGCGTAAACGATTTCATCGCTTCCTGAAGACAAGGAAAGTTGCAGATGCCATCAACGGATACAAGCAACGGATGAACGATATAAAGGCAAATTACGTTGTAAGCATTGACCCTTGTACTCTCAGACATCATTCTGACTCCGACCTCCGAAGGTTAGTATCATGACAGATGCACGTCTTGAGATGCCTGAGATACGAGATATTTTAAGCACCAGGATCACTGATGCTACAGAAGCGTCGCGTTTAAGAATCACGTCCACGGTTAATGCTCAATCTTATCGTATCATAGATGAGATACACAGCCTGCAAGAGATCCAAAGGGAAGTCAGGGAACACACGTCCCGCATCTTTGCGGACCTTCAGAACAGGAAGGGATACCTCAAAGGAGAGGTAAGTTATCGTGATGCACTGCATGCAGCGCCCTTACATGTCTCGTTCGCAGGTCCGGGACCTCGCTCCAGGCGACATCTACCTCCTCCAAACGGAGCCTCATGATCACCGACATGGCTACTGCACCGTCGAGAGTAGTAACACGGTCAAGCTTATTCGCTTATACCGCATTGGTAACGAAGAGGACGTAATGAAGGTACGTATGGCCTACGATCTATCCTGTGTGATCGGCCATGTACACATGCTTTGTTTTCTAGCAACTTGATCACGACATCGATGTCTTTGTCAGACCCAGGTTCGGCCCTCCATATCTGTATAGTCGCGTACTAAAACTTACCTTTTGACTGTCTACATAGACATCCAAATATTACTCAAGTCTTTGGTGTATGTCGATCACCGAACCTTCCGGCAATAATATTTCACGGTAAGGGTTCGGTCCTTCCAAGCTGTCTTTCATCTCTCAATTTACTGATGCGAGTAGGCTCAATGCGTGTCCCTGTTAGTGAATATCTGGATAACATACCTGCACAGGACTTCATACCCTTTTATGTTAAATTTGTACAATACTCTCTCCTTCTATTCTAAGAAATGTTGCTGACCCCCATTCGTATGCAGCTTCGCGATATACAGGTGTGTCTCGTGTTAGAGCCCGAAGGCTAAAGCTCAAGACGTTTCCCTAGTCTGTATCAGATCATTTGGCAGAGAATTACGCCCCGGGAAATCCTATAGATGTCAGTGAATTCACGAGTTCTCTTTCCTGCATACTAAATTTTCCGACTTCTAAGAGGGATCTGACTGGTGCCTACATCAATGAACACGGCAGACTTTTAGTTGTGGGTATATTTCGCACATACATCCTGGATATGGGGGATTACGCCCGGGGTATAGTTCCTTTCAGTAGTTGTTGGAAGCAGTCAATCGCTGAGACAAGGAACCTGGGACGATATCTTGCATACATTTTAGTTGGATTTCCATGGGAGACTCACTTGACATGGGCTTATCATGCTATTTGCCACCATGTTGGGAAAAACCACGTTCAAATCCCGTATGAGCAAGGTCAGCATTATGCGCCAGGGAGTATATTAACCGTGCGTGGACACATTTTGATTGGTGGAATTCGGGATAGGTCACGGTTGTGTGACTGGAACGTGCGCTGGAGAGGACCACATTGTTCATCTGAAAACCCCGAGTACTTCATTATCTGTTTACCGTCTACAGACTGGTTTGTGACTTATTTGATCTTTGGTTTCCACGCTAATTGTTGACTGAAGTGGATCAATTGTCGTAGACCCTCTTGTTCATGGGTCGGATGAATCTCATCCAACTTTGAAATTCAAGGGAAACACGATTTCTATATTACGTGCTGGAACAGTGCCTCATTGTTTAGAGATTTATCTGCGTTCAAGCGTTCAAATCTCAAAATCGTGGATAGCACAAGCTTCCCACCTCAATACTTCCCTTCGCTCGAGAGGGTACGCAGACGAGGATGGCCTTTATCAAATATGTGAGCATCCCTACTTTTGACCAAAAATTGGACTGATGTGACATGTCTATATGGATAAATAGATGGGGAATTTTCCCTTCGCATCGAACCACTTGACAAGCACGGCGAGCATTTTCATCTTTGCGACACATTCATGGCGGAAGACTCTCATACACTGTCGTTGTTTATACGCCCTCCTGTTGTCGACTACCCAAGCAACAAGGTATCTTTGCCTGTCCTCTCTTGGCTCTGCGACGGAGATTCGGAGATATCATTAGAGGAAGCAGAAAGTTCCTTTGGCTTCAAGCTTATTACTTCGTGGGAATCGTGGCCGTCGCCATGTTCGTCGCTGTTCACAGCCATATCCGATTTAAATGCTGAGTATGGATTCGATCCGGCGAGGGGGGGTATTGATGTGTGCGAGCATTCTGGATGGCCAGTCCTGGAGCTATTCGACACGTCCAAGTCTATGGAACTTGAAGGTGGGCCAGATGCTAGTGCAATGGCTGTCGTCACTGATGAATATGACAGAATGGACGACAAGCGAGGCTGTATCCGAGTCATTGGAGGGGCTTACGTCAAGGATCATATCCGATGGTGCGCGACAGACTTTGCGTGAAGAGGTACCGCTAGCAGGTTCTCCGCGGGGGGATGTCACATACATGGCCCTGGATAAACTCGAAGAAGTCACTGCCGATGAGGCCGCAACCAAGACGAAGATCACCCCTGCCGTGCAGCGCAATATGCATCCTAAATACTCAGAGTTACTCGTCATGATCGTTACTGCTATCAGCACCCTTCTGCTGACATTGATTGTTCAGGTCTACTTATATCAATAATACACGTATATACAACACATTTCTGTACTCTGTTCATATTGAGTTTATATTGCTTACGACGAGAAATTAGATTTGTCCTTAGAAGATATACAGAGCTAATCAATATTTGAAGTGACGGCTCTGTGGCCTCGATACTACAGACAGCGAACTATGGGCATGTGCAACTTAGCAGGAGGACGCCATCTTGGCCAGCTACCTGAGACGAATACAACTGGTTTTCCTTTTCACTAGCTGAGTATGTGAAGAAGGACTGCGCCGAGATAGCCGACGGTGGCGCCAGCTTAGGGCCGTTAACAAACATCCGCAATCTTTTCAACCACCACCATCACGGCGGAACCTTTGCCGTCCTAGCTCTTTCACTTCCTCAATCCACATCCATCGCTACTGTTTCGCCTCGCTCTTTGCAAGAAAGACGACGCCCGCGCCTCGTTGCGCTGCCTGACTCGCCTGCAGTCTCAAGTCAGACTGGATGTTCGCGGTGCGCGGGATACGAATGGATGGGAAGCCTGAGGGTACGAGGCTGGCAGCCGAGTCAGACAGAAATGCAAGATTGTCCTGCGTTTTGACGCTGGACGTAGATGTTGGCCAGCGACGCCATTCGCAGGTATGAATGACTTCTCGCATACACTGGGCCATACTCAGAAAAATCTTGTTAGGATTTCGCTCTTTGATACGCTACGATGGAGAGAGTCGCTCGAACAAGTTCCGGGAGAAGGATGTAATCAAATTTCGGCCGAGGACGTGGCATTCAAAACGATTACCTTTTCGCTGAAACCTACGCAGCGTTTTCTGCTAAAGCCAGACCTTACTTCTCCAAAACAGAAGCTGTCTGAACGGCGCATCATGCCTGTTTACAACCGTTCTACAGTATGACAACAACTTGAGCCAACACGCGTTGCATCTGTGCTCATCAGCTGCTTGTCGCATGCACCAATACACCGCTATCTAGCTCGTGCGTGTATTTTCGCAGAATGCGTTATTTAACAATTCCTCACGTAGTAACCTTAGCAAAGAATGCGGACACCTTCCAAGCGTCCTCCGATACCAGCCGACGCCAACATCTCGACATCCGCCCACAACTCAAACTGGTTTGACGGCCCCGGCTCTTTTGTGCGGTAGGCATTTTTCCTTTTCTGTCAGTAACGCTTGGCTTATTTACGAAGGTTAACATAGGAGGCGTCGCGCTTCCCGACATTGTCCCTACCGAAGAGTACAAAAAGCAACGTTCAGTCATCATCTGACAGACGCGCAGACGGCAAATGGGTTTCCCTAGAATCAGGGACGAAGATATATTGTTGGTGCGTTTATTAGAGAGCTATAACTACGTTGCTCTGAAGGCGTATCAAGTGTTTACTTCCACAGAACACGCCGGGGTTGCGACAAATGACGCACCTGTACGCAAGTTATATATCCGGCATCAGGGGCGGTATGTGGTAACCTTTTGTGTTCTACACCATTCTTAGTTTACTTATATCTGGAAGGCGTAGCCCGATTCTCTTAAAGGCATCTCATAAATGCTCGTGCTTTTTGCATCCTGCTCCCTCTTCCAAGGGTCGCTTTCTCCATCTGGTGCTGGAGTTCTATCATGTAGTATGTATCGTTCGATGCACAATTTGATGCTGAGTCTGACTTGCTCCTTCGTTATAGATTACCAGACGCCCTGTGGTCTGAAGCAGGGTACTACTCGCAAAGGGCGTCCCACGAGTAGGTACGGCACGTCTATTATCTGTGATGTTCACTGGACTCACATACACTTCGGCTAGGCGTTCGTTGGAGGGAACACGGCGGAACGCAATGAGGAGAGGCTCGTCGATTTCAGTCTTCTTTTCGCCGACTCTGGAGAATACCGGCCCAACATCGAGACCTCGCTTCTGCTCCAAGCGCCGGTGAAACCTAGTGCGAAACGACCGGAGGGGTGAGCTACTCCTATTGATGCACTTGCTGTCGTAATAACTGACGTTCCTTTCTCAGGAAGTTCTGCCGTGGTTGTGGTAGCTTCGTCGATGACAAGGTTGTACTTCATCCGTGAATGAGCGAATAGATGACAAGGACCTACAATGGTCCACTGGTGAATATAAATGTCTACGAAGTGTCTCACCGCTACCGGAGGCAATATTTCCGGAGTGAGACATCAGCCCCCTCTTTCCTCGTATAAAATGCCCCCGCGGAACCACTTTTTCCTCCATCACAAACATGAACACCAACCACAACCAACTGCGCTCTACAAACAACAACACGTGCGAAGCTTCGTCTTCCACTATCACTCTTCGTCCTGAAGAGGAATTCAATCCGCAATACTGCACCCAATGCGACCAGACACTATGGTCCATCGAGCTTATGCGGAATCATCTCGACCTATCTGGTCGACACCCGTACTGTCATACCTGCAAACGAGGATTCTTGAACAACAACTCCTTCAAGACGGTTAGCCCCTTTCGTTGGCATGCTCGTCGACGTCGACTAATTTCCCCTTTAGCACCTGATCCTCTCGGATTACCATCATTATTGTGATGACTGCGACAAGGAGTTCCAGTCCTCCTCTGCTCTGAAAATCGTATGTCCTCCTTCGTTTCCAATTACGGGTTTTCGCTAACTAACGCGACCGAACAGCATCTCGAGCAATCGGCTCGTCACCACCGCGACTATGAAGAGGGCGACCGCGAAAGGCGGGCCGATGGGTGGGAAGACGAGCTGGCATGCCAGCAGCAGGAAGAGGAGAACCGGGAGGACCCTGTCGCCCTCGAAAAAGTCGAGGAAGACGCTTCTATGTCCCGGGTGGAGGTTGGCATTGCGATCTTAGTAAGCTTCATCGTTCTCCTTACTTTAACACTTTCTGACGCTTAACCTATAGAATCTTAAGAAGCGCTTACAACGCCAGCCGATACCGAAAGCCACCGTAAAGCAAACATGCCCGGTGTGCTTGTGTCCGTCATCGAAGATGAGCGTGACGAAGTGTGGGCATGTATTCTGTTCCTCGTAAGTTGTTTTCTCGCAGCATAAAAGCTCTGGCTGACGTTAGTCTTAGATGCATCCGCCAGATGTTCGAAAAGAGTCAGGGATGCCCATCGTGTCGAAAGCCTGGTCACCTTGACCAGCTGCGAAAGATCGATTTGCATATACATTAGCACTATCGACGGACGCTTTTCGTTACTTTATATCATGGACATCTTATACCAACGCATATACTATGCGAATCGAATAAAAAAATCAAGTTCTCTCCGGCATAGGCGAATGTCTATTTCCTCGACGGCCAGTAACGTTGCTGCCTTTGGGGTAACTCGCTTCGTTCAGCTATCTTCTCATCACCTCGGGTCGAGACCTTTGCTCCGCGCAGTGACCCTTTCTGCCGTATGTAATGAAGCAGAAGTCGAGAATCGGGAACAGTACTTTCCACTCGGCTTATTTGTATCCCTCATATGCCACTGCCGATGGGCTCGAGCAGAGATCTCTTAGCATTCTCTAAGGATTGTCACGACGTCGGACAGTGCTTCTTTACAACATCACGGCTTCAAGGAATACAAGAGTTCACACCGAGAACCTCCCTTTGGCCCTGTTTCATGTCTAGATCATTGCTTTAAGGACGACTCAGAAGGAAGTTACGTCCCTATACCTACCTCGGACCTCTACTTTGCATTCTCATAACAACGGCTAAAGTTTAAATCTGTAACTTACAGCCGACATCCAATCCTTGGTACCAAAATTACCACTCTGGGAACAACGTTCTCCCAAAGGAGTGCGACCTCCATGCAGAGCGTTCTTCCATCACGTGTACGTACGACCTCCTCATATAGCTGGATTTTGGTTTGGCTCTTCCATTCTCATTCATTACTCCCTTCCACCCTTCCTCGCTATGGTTTACAACGCCTCGACCAGCTCTTCCTGTTGCCCGACGGCACAAACCACATCGTTGAGCATTAGTGTTCATAATAAACTCGACGAGGTCGATCGACTGGCTCTGCTAGCTTCAACGGCGTGCCAAGTGCTTCGTGTATCGAAGAGGCCCTTCGATGACCTTTGCGCTGAAATGGTTCCACTTCTCATCGCGGCTCTACCTCTCACTTCCTGGTATAAGAAGGAAGTAGACCTGGTCTCTTCATCATCGTAGGTCCGCCCTGCCAGTGGAAAGAGTATCCGTCTAAACCAGGTTTCTAGGATGTGCGCTGAACGCTCATCAAAGAGATTGAAAGGAAACCATGGAGGCTGGAAGGCGGCGATGCCTACTAGGTGATGCCAGGATACTTTGTTTTTTGACCCTGAGATGAGTCTGACTTGTTTCCTTAGCGGTTCCGTTGGCTCGGACAATGAGGATGATGTCAATGATTTTGGAAGTGGGAGGTACGTTCGTTCGCCTCTTGCTCTCCCATCCTAGTTTCTGACGCGTTTATGGCCAGGTATTCAAGGACTGAGCAGCTAGTAATCAAGTAAAGTTCTTCATCCCTTCCACCGACGCATAATTTTCGACGATGTATCTAGAGATACGAATCGAAGGATCCTTCCCCTTCCCAAAGGCGCAAAGCAACCCGAGCCTGTCCGACTAAGAGAAAGGTTTCTCAAATCACTACTCCAGCCGAGACATCTCCCAGGAGCGAAGGCCCGAAAGACAGTTGAAGAGCGCCTGCATTTTCTTCAACGGGATCCTTGGGTCGACGTTAAATCTATTGGAAGACAGCGTGTTGTCTGTAACGAGTGTAGGGAACCCGTCAAACTGGATAGTCGTGGGAATGCTGCTTACTATCCTAATGCGTGGTTGAGGCATAGGAGAAGGTGCTTGGAGATATATAGGACGTGGCTCTCAGAGAACGGGTACGATGACCCGACTTGGATACAAGAAGCGGAAAGACGTAGGAATGCGAGGTTGCGAATGAGTTCGAAGGAGGTTTAGTTCAGTTTCCAGTGGTTTCGGTTTTGAATAGTCCGGACTATGAACCTGTACTGGGAATAAGTATCCACCCTGCGTGGTCTAGACTTGAGGGAAATAATTACACAAGTTTTATCTTCGTTCGATGGCATTTCAAAGAGCGCTCAATGAACTAGGGCTCACCGCTGCAACTTAAAATCCTCGTCGACAACCTAGCTGCAAGTGCAGCCAGGAAATAATGACCCTAGGCAGCCATGGATAGCTATGAGATAGGCCCTGCTTTACTTTATTGAGTACGGTCAAAAAGTCCTCTATGGCCAGTGGCAGAGCGTTAGCTATGGCCGGCTCGCTGACCGTGAGCTTTTGTATGAGCGTATACGTTGAATATCGAGACTAGGTTGAGGGATGATTCGATAATTGTTAAAAATGTGCAGTGTTCTCACATCGGGACAAAGACTACGACAGTCGCAAAGCAACCTGCGTAGAAGCCAAGTCGTCACAGAGGAAGGAAGAGACGGACGGAATAACCGAGCTCAGCTATAGTTGGGTAGGATAGTTAAATAATTGGTGGGTGAAGGGAAGGAAGAATGGGAGATGGACGGTCAAAATATCGCCCCGACTTTTATCCTCCGCGAGAAAGGGTCCGTGCACATGATGGGAGGAGGATCGGCTCTGTGGCGCGTAATTGAAAGAGACATTCGTACGTCATTTACTCGTCGTGTTGCGATGACGCGTCTTTCAGCGCCATTGTCGCGTCCAAAACGCGTCCAAGTGGGCCGTCCAAATGAATGCCGACGATGGCTGTGCCATTCGCCGAAAGGGCGTGGGACAAACATCCGTAAACTTTTCAACCAACGTCCATCATGATCAATCCTTCGCCGTGGGTTATTTCTCTTTCTCAAACCACTACAATCGCCGCTATTCCACCTTTCTCTTCTCAGTCTGTTTCTGGCTGATCGCATAGCAAAACAGTATTGCTGTATATCTATTGCTGGACCTAGGGTCCTTGATGTCTACCAAAGACGCGATGGCCTTCGAAGGTATGACTTGCTTATCAAGTATGCTGTGCCATACTGAAAATTCTTGCCAGGACATTGCTCTGTTATGCACTACGATCTGGTGGAATGATGACCTTGTCGTCTGCGCTGCGCTACTCTACGTACCAGTAGTCTCCAGTCGGAGCCCGGCTGTTCGCGTTGCTTGTGATGTAGAAGGGATACGAGTGATGGCCAAGTTAGACGGAGGATTTTACGTATGTTGATGCTGGACTCAGATGTCGGCAAGGTTTCGATGCCCTTCGAAGGTATGACTTTGTTTTTCATGCATGCTTGGCCGTGTTCTGAAAATTTTTGTTAGGACTTGCTCTTTCATGCGCTCCGGATGAACCTGGTTGCTGGAACAAGACTTGATGAAGAGACGTAATCCAAGGTCGAACGCAGACGTAGTATGCCTATCATCCAAGGAGATTCTCATTGCTGAAATCTATGCAGAATCTTCCATGACATCGCTATCCAGCTAATGTACATATTTTGGCTAAGTACCGGACTACCCCTCAGGTAGTAGCGTCAGCAGCACCCTCGGACAGCTTGTTCCTCGATAGAATGTAAATTCCCTCCAACTTACGGACATTCGTACACAACAAAAACTGTTCTGTGACCTTGACTCTGATATGTGGGTAGGCATATCTACCCTTCTATTGGTAATATTCGGCTTATTGGCGAAGTCTAACAAAACGATAGTCTCATGCTTCCTAGTTCCAGTTCTACTCAAGCATATACCAGGCAATGTTCTATCGTCACGTCGTCTAGCAGACACTCGTACGATCAATAATATTCCTCAGACTCAGAGAACGAGGTTATGTCGTGATGTGATTAGTACGTTTATTTTATAGTGGTGACTGCGTTATTCTGAAGGCATATCTAGCAAGCATAAACGTTCGCATTACCACGGATTGGGCCGGAGCCGCAGACGCCGAGTCTTGGGTTTACTCTGTACGCAGGCTGTGTATTTGGCAGCGGCATGTAGTAAGCTTGTGTTCTGACACACTCTTGGTTTACTTATATCCGGAAATTTTACGTGTATTGTGCTCCCCACTCCCTCTTGCAAGAACCGTTTTTGTCTTCTGGCATTTGAGTTCTGTCGTGGGGTAAGTATCATTGGGTGCCCAATCGGATGCTGGCGAGTCTGACCTGCTCTTGTCATTATAGATTGCTACATACCCTGCTTTCTGAAGAACGTTACAACTCACAAGAGCATGCCGTGAACAAGTTCGCCGCGTCTTTTATTTGTAGTGTTCACTGGGCTGACATACAGATACCCTTCTGCTAGCGATTCGTAGGAGGGGCCCCAGCAATGAATAGAGCCTCATGGATTTCATTCTTCTTTTCGGACAATACAGGCGCAACATCGTGGCCCCGCTTCTCCTTTAACTTTAAGCGACGGTGAGACCTAGTGTGAAACCACTGAAGGGGTAAGCTACTCCTATTGATGCACTTCCTAGCGTCAATAACCTAATACTACTTTCGCAGGGATCTGCAACGGTCATAGTATCTGCGTTATCAGCTAGGCTGCGCTTGATCTGTGAATAAGCGAATAGTTGACAAGGACCTACAATCATTAATCATCTACAGGTGAATACAGGCGTCACGAACAACGGTTAAGGGGAAGCGTTTCATCGACGTTCCTTCCAGCAATTCTTGCTTTTGAGGTTACGTACCGGCAAGACTTATTGTGAGACTACCGGAGGGGTGAGCTACTCCTATTGATGCATTCGCTCACGACAATAACCTAACCTTACCATTTCCAAGTTCCCCCCCGTTGTACCATGCCCGCCGTCAGCTAGGTTGTACTTCCCCCGCGAGCATGCAGAGAGTCACCAAGGACCTACAATCATCAACAGGTGAATACAGGCGTCAAGTGTCTCACCGCTACTGGAGACAATATTTCCGGAGTGAGACACCAGCTCCCCCTTTCCTCATATAAAATGCCCCCGCGGAACCTCTTTTCCCCCATCACAAACATGAACACCAACCACAACCAACTGCGCTCTACAAACAACAACACGTGCGAAGCTTCGGCTTCGACTATAACTCTTCGTCCTGAAGAGGAATTTAATCCGCAATATTGCACGCAATGCGACCAGACACTGTGGTCTATTGAGCTTATGCGGAATCATCTCGACCTATCTGGTCGACACCCGTACTGCCGTACCTGCAAAAGAGGATTCTTGAACAACAACTCCTTCAAGACGGTGAGCCTCTTTTGTTGTTATGCTCGTCGATGTTGACTAATTCTTTTCCTTTTAGCACCTGATCCTCTCGGATTACCATCACTATTGTGATGACTGCGACAAGGAGTTTCAATCCTCCTCTGCTCTTAAAATTGTATGTCCTCCTTCAATCTAGACACGGCTTTTACTAACGACCATGAATAGCATTATGAGCAATCAGCTCGTCACCACCGCGATTATGAAGAAGGCGATCGCGAAAGGCGGGCCGAAGGGTGGGAAGACGAGCTGGCACGCCAGCAGCAGGAAGAGGAGAACCGGGAGGATCCTGTCGCCCTCGAAAAGGTCGAGTCGCAGGCTCCGATGTCCCGGGTGGAGGTTGGCATTGCTGTCTTGGTAGGCTTACCCATATCTTGATTCGTAGCCCCTTCTGACGCTTAATCTATAGAATCTGAAGAAGCGCTTACAACGCCAGCCAATACCGAAAGTCACCGTAAAGCAGACATGCCCGGTGTGCTTATGTTCCTCATCAAAGATGAGCGTGACGAAATGCGGGCACGTATTCTGTTCATCGTAAGTTCCTCTTCTTCCTTCATGAGAGCTTCAGCTAATGCCCATCTTAGATGCATCCGTCAGACGTTCGAAAAGAGTCAGGGATGTCCATCGTGCCGAAAGCCTGGTCATCTTGACCAGCTGCGAAAGATCGATTTGCATATACATTAGTGCTTTCGACGGACGCTTTTATTTTTATATCACGAGCGTCTTATACCAATATATCTCAATGCGAATCAAATAAATCTCACAATCCAATTCTCTCCGAAGGTCTGTTTCCCCGGTGGCTATTGACGTTGCTGCCTTTCGGCAATGCCGTTTCGTTCTTGCTCATCACGTCTTGTTGAGGCCATCTGTCCTGAAGTCAAGACTCAGAGACGGGACTTTTAATTGGCTTCCTTGCTTCTCCCAAGATAGCATTATCGATGGACTCGAGTCAACAAACGTCTGTCAGATTGCCGCGTCTGGGTCGTAGTGCTCAACGCAACTGGGAACAACACTCTCCCAAAGGAGTGCGTCCTCCCTGCAGATCGTTCTTCCCTTTGCTATGGTTTACAACGCCTCGACCAACTCCTCCTGTTGCTCGGCAGCATGGCACACGACATCGTTAAGCATTAGTATGCCTAATAAACTTGACGAGGTCGATCGACTGGCTCTGCTAGCTTCAACGGCGTGTAGAGTGCGTCGCGTATTGAAAATGCCCTTCGATGACCTTTGCGCTGAAATGGTTCTACTGCTCATCGCGGCTCTACCTCTTACTTCCTGGAATAAATACTTAGACCTGGTCTCCTCAACATCGTAAGTCCGCCCTGCCAGTGGGGAGTGTCCCGCTGAAATAGGTTTCTAGGATATGTGCTGGTTGCTCGTCGAAGAGATCGTAGGGGAATTATGGAGGCTGGAGCGCGGTCACGCCTGCTAGGTGATTCCAGGATACTGTGTTCCGTGACCTTGAGATGAGTCTGACTTGGATCCTTAGTGGTTCCGTCAGCTCGGACAATAAGGACGATGATAATGGTTCTGGATGTGGGAGGTACGTTCTTTTGCCTCTTGCTCTCCAGACTCCCGTCCCAGGTCCCGACGTGTTCAATGTTATACGACACCATCTCATGTCAGGCTTAATTTTCCAGTTGTCATAAGCCACTCCAGCTCTACTCGATTATCGCAGGTGCATAAAGTACCTCTCCGTTTTTCACAAATGTCGTCACAACCTCCTGCCCTCCATCAAGCGCAACTAACCAATCCATAAACGTCTCAGCTAAGTTCTTATCCTGAGGCTCGACCGCTAGGAGGGCATTGCATGGATTTAGAAGGGCGTCCGATTCAGCTGGGGTCGGGATGGAGGAGTCGGCAGGTGCACCACGGTTGGCAGACAACCAAGGTCCCTGAGCGAAGATAAGCAGGGTATCTGTAACGGATTGAGTAGAGGAGAGCCATGTCCCTCGGTCTGTGAGGGTATATTCTTCGAGGAGGGAGGCAGCGGAGAGGGCTTGGATGGGGAAGCGGGGATATTGGTGGTACCAGGAGGAGTAGGCAAGTGCCCAGGGGACCTGTAAAGTTAAGCGAGAGGGTCCGTTCATACAGAAGATCAGCAGAAAAGGAGAAAGTAAGCATACCTGCCCGATTTCAATGAATAACTCACTCTCTTTGATGTTCGTTGCGCTTTTGTCGTAACGAGAGAGAAAGCGAGTTGGTGGGCGTTCGGATTGGTCTGGGGGGATCTGTGTATGGGCTATCAGTCGGTACGGTTTGGAACAGAGAGGCAATATGCATACAGCGAGATCAATGTTCCCACACCCGACGATTTTGTTGAACATATCCGATACATCGTCGGTCAATCCGTCAAGGGCTGCAGGATTTGAGGTGGGGCCGACGAGATAGAAGTGGTCCTGCATCAACCGGCCATCGAGTTATCGATCATTTCTATACGAGTCGTTGAGGCAGAAAAGACCAAACTTACCATGAAGACTAATTCCCGCCTCACAGCTTTCCCACTCTTTATTTCTGCCAACTCCGCTGCTTTGTTGTATGTGAACGCGACATCGACGTACCCCAGAGAAAGATAAGAAAGGCTTTGCGTCGTATCGCCTAGGTACCACTCGACCTAAGGAACGCAGTTCGAGTACGATCTGGGCACGAGAACAGACGGAAAACACCGACCATGAAAGGTTCTTCCTTGAAGCTCTCCACCCTCCACTTGATAAACGCGTCCGCAAAGGCACCGATAAGCCCGGCTTGGCCAGCTCCGCCGTTGGCAACGCGTAGGCGCACGGTGGTGGCAGAAGAGTAGCCGCCGTTATAGGTCGCTTGAGGGGTGAGTGGGGAAGAGTGGGCGGACGCGACAGGGCCGCTTGAGGTAACGACGGGGTGAGGTGGATAAGCGTGGGTCGTGAGGAAGGGTGTGAGCTGTGAAGACAAGTGACTAGGTTTCCCGGGGGGAAGAGTGAGTATGAGATTGAGAGTATACGGGGGGGCACATACCCAGATACGATAAAATGGGACATAATGTGAACGAGCAAAGTAAACAGTTATCGAGTTATCGAGGTGTTATAAAGCTTTGAGTGACTGACAGAAAGAATGGTTGATTGTCATGAGGACTAGGCCCCTTGACGTTTGGCCTCCCTCTGGACAGGGCTTCGCTGGATAACCTGAGGCCACGAATATAATTCTGACAATCGAAATGGAAACCGGGCTCAGAATGAGGGCGAAATGAAGTAACAGACACGTAACTTGAAATATGCAATAAATTTAATGTAATCACCGGACTGTAATATGAGGGTGAAAGGAACCGAAGTCACACTCAGGCTATGTACAGATAGAGTGAGCGCGTCTTGAGCGTGTCGAATGTTTCGGCCCGACCGTGTCGCGCATCTCGTGACGCCCGATGAATACCCGCTACCTTGGTCAGCTGTTGGCTTCCGAAAGGGTGCCAATGACAAACATCCGCAATCTTTTCAACCAACGACCATCATGATGAATCCTCCGCCATGCTGCGTGATTTCCCTTTTTCAATCCACAACAATCGTCGCTGTTCCGCCTCTCTACACTCAGTAAAGTAAAGAACGATGCCTTTGTCGTGCTACCTGAACTGCTTCAAACCGTCTTTGTTCGCGCCTCCCGGCACGCAAACGAAGGGAAAGGGCACAGGGCTGGTGGCCTAGTTGCATAGCAATGCAGGATTGCCGTATATCCATTGCTGGACCTAGATGTTGGTCAACGATGCAATGGCCTTCGAAAGTGTAATTTGCTTATCGCATATGCCGAGCCATACTCTAGGACATTGCTTAGAATGTGCTACGGGTGCAGCGAATCTCTCGAGCAAGGTCTAGTGGAGAGTGATGCCCTTGTCGTGCCTGCGCTGCGCGACCCGAGCTACTGGTAGTCTCGAGCCGGAACCCAGCTGTTCGCGCTGCTTGCGATGTGGAAGGAATGCGAGGCTAGTGGCCAAGTCAGACGCAGTATTTTCCGGTATATTGATTCTGGACCCAGATGTCGACCAATGACGCGATGGCCTTTGAAGGTATAACTTGCTTTTCAAGTATGCTGGACCATATTCTGATTCCTGAAAATCTTGTTAGGAGTTGCTCTACGGAGGAGCGAGTTATTCGAACAAGACCTGGTGGAAGGATGTAATCTCTGACCGAACGAGGATGTGGTATGCCTATTATCCAAAGAGATTCTCTTTACTGAAATCCATGCAGCATTCCCTGCCATGACAGGAGATATCTGTACTGCACGTCATGAGCTATTCTCCCATATTTCAACAAATTAACTGTCCATTCCCGCCGCTACGCATTGCTGAGGCTCACCGGCTGCATTCCGCATGCACCAATGTACCGCTCCCTATCTAACTGGTATGTATATTTTCGCTGAATACCGGGACTACCCCTCAGGCAGAATTGTCAGCAGAACAGATGGACAGCTTGTTCTTCGATGGAAGTAAAATCCCGTCAACGTACCGACATCCACCCGTAGCAGGAAATGCTCTCCGACCTCGACTCTGGGGTGGGGGTAGACACATCTACCTTTCTGTGGGTAACACTTGGCTTATTGACGAAGGCTAACATAGATGGTCCCATGCTTCTTGCGATCATACTGGTTCCAGTTCTACTCAAGCGTACACAAAGAAATGTTCGATCGTCATCTGTCAGATGCACGTACCATAGATAATCTTCCCCAGAGTCGGGGGCGAGGTTGTGTCGTGATTAGTACGTTTATTTTATAGCGGTGACTACGTTATTCTGAAGGCGTGTCCAGTAAGCATGAAATATTTGCTCCCCACGGATTGCGCCGGAGCCGCAGACGCCGAGCCTCAGGTTTACTCTGTACGCAGACTGTGTATCTGGCACTGGCAGCGGTATGTAGTAAGCTTGTGTTCTGGCATATTCTTGGTTTACTTATATCCGGAAGATGTACGTGTCTTGTGCTCCCCACTCCCTCCTGCAAGAGTCGCTTTCGTCTTCTGGCATTTGAGTTCTGTCGCGAGGTATGTATCATCTGAGTGCTCAATCTGATGCTGGCGAGTCTGACTTGCTCTCGACATTATAGGTTGCTACGTAGCCTGTTTTCTGAAGAACGTTACAACTCGCAAGGGCGTACCGTCAACAGGTTCGCCACATCCTTTATCTGTGGCGTTCACTGCGCTGACATACAAATACGCTTGTGCTAGCGATTCGTAGGAGGGACCACGAGAGCCTCCTCGATTTCATCCTTCTTTTCGCCGACTCTAGACAATACAGGCGTAACATCGAGGCCCCCCTTCTGCTCCAACTTCAAGCGCCGGTGAGACCTAGTGTGAAACCACCGGAGGGGTAAGCTACTCCCGTTGATGCACTTCCTGGCGTAAATAATAAGATTATTTTCGCAGGGATCGGTCATGGTATCTGCGTAATCAGCTAGGCTACCCTTGATCCGTAAATAAGGGAATAGTCGACAGGGACTCAAAATCATCTATGGGTGAATACAGGTGTACCGTGTCACGGACAACGGTTACGGGAATGTGTTTCATCAACCCTTCCAGCAATTCGACTTGACTTTGGAGTTAAGTACCGGCGAGAATTATTGTGAGACTACCGGAGGGGTGAGCTACTCCTATTGATGCATTGGCTCGCGACAATAACCTGACCTTATTTTTTCCAGGATCCGCCGCGGCTGTACCGTGCCCGCCATCAGCTAGGATGTACTTCGCCCGCGAGCATGCAAATAGATGCCAAGGACCTACAATCATCCACGGGTGAATACAGATGTCTACAAAGTGTCTGTTCGCTACCGGAGACGATATGTCCGGAGTGAGACACCAGTTCCCCCTTTCCTCGTATAAAATGCCCCCGCGGAACCACTTTTTCTCCATCACAAACATGAA